>JAXQQM020058500.1:0-41399 GCA_034641835.2 Pinus albicaulis | reverse complement strand
TCTTACCTTTCCTATGTTGTTCTAAGTGAAGGAACACCACTCTCAGGGAAGACTAGTTTATCCGCAGATTAGAATTCCTCAGAACAACGGTGACAACATTCAATTAACAATGTGCCCATCCATATGGATATTGTGCAAAAATCATTGCCCAGTTCATGGAGGAAACAAAAACAATTGCAAGAAGAAATACATGTATAACTAGGAATTACATTTCACAAATTAGACAATGGGGTTATAAATGATCTCAAATGGGTTTGACAGGATCAATTATCAATGTGCCTAATGGATATTGTGCAAATAACATTACTCTAGTAAAAAATGGATATCACAGGTGGAAACTCCATATGAACATTGTCATGAAAAAATTGAAAGAAAAATAATTATGCTCCAAAACTTTATATAAAGTGGGAAATGTTTGTATAGATGAGAATTAGAATCATGTTCTTGAAAATATAATGATAAGTCAATGCAAAATGGAAATATTGATTACGAGGATGATATATACAATGGTTCCAAATGTGAAATACCTACCAAGGCATCAATACATGGGTTCACAAAGTCACAACATATCTATGATTTGCAAGACGAGGTGAATGGGATTGCACCGGTTTTAGGGTAGCAACTCTTGGTATTTTCAAAGACAAATATGTATATGGTAAATTTCCCAACGTTTTTCTATGGAGATCCACATGATGATTACATTACAACAAGGATTAGCCATCGAAAAATAGTGTAATGGGAATTGCTACATGTAGCCAATGATTTCTCCTATCACATGACATTTTTTTTTTTCAAATAGTGCAAATAATTATATACAAATCTCTTTCTTTCATATGGGTGCATACAAGGAAAGGAAAACTAAAAGGAAGAACGAAATTTAAATATAAACCAAACTTGGAAAAACACTAAAATTTGAAATCAGCTACATAAATTTCAAGAAAATATGCATTTCCCCCGATTACTTGCAATAAATCAAGAAATATATATTTACAATGACAAAAAAATTGGGTCTTCCAACCTTTTCTATCACATTGAAAAGTGTAGAGCAATGATAGAATGCATTAGTAACTATATTTCTTAAGTTGTATAACACCAAAGAAAAGGGAAAGCATATTGAAACATTAGAAGGCAATAATATTGATCACATTGTAAGAAAAGATCTAATCACATGTAACCATTACTCTATACATATGAACAATTCGTTAAATTAATTGATATGTAATGATGAAACTTTGTTTGAGAATACTATGACTTTGTAACATAGTTCCAAAATAGAGGCAATGTGCACAAACATCGACTATTCTAGATAAAATATGCTTTTATGTATGGAAGGGACAATGACTCAACGATTAATTTATTTTTTGGATGAGTACCTATACTATGATATAAAAAATTTTGATCCAAAACTTGTCAAAGTGCACAAGAATTACCATACGATAATTTGTAAAAAGCAACATACTTCACATTGCAATTATAAATTACCCATACCTCCAATGACAAGGACAAAAGTGCTTGAACCAAATAGTTTACTTCAAAAAGTGCTCATTGATAAGTCAAATTCATTGTTCACATTTCTAGAGAAAAGAAATTATGATGACTTTATTGATTTTGAGCAATTATTGATGGAAATGGAACAAAGAGAAGATGAATACATCAGATTAGTATAATGTATAATAAATTTATTGGCAACATTTATTTTCTCTGTGGAAAACCAAGGTATGTCGACCTGAAGGGACCACACCTCCCAGCCAAACTAATATGAGTCTAAACTTGAGGGCATCGAGGAGAACTGAACTCGTGACCTCCTAATGTCAAGGTGCTTTAGCAACAAGACCTCGACCAATTGAGCTAACCCTCAGGGTTGTTATTGGCAACATTTCTAAAATGAAAATCTTCACATATTTGAAACAATATTTTTGCAAAGGACATGTGAAACTTAGGGATGCTAGATATGTACTCAATGCATATATTGCAACATGGTATTGTAGTTCATACATGACCAAAGTTGAAAAAATCTATGAAAAAACCATCTAGAAGAACAAACAAAGAAAATAAAAAAAGTGAAATCAATGTTATGCACATGATACATATGCTTGAAAATACATTGCTAAAACAAATGTCAAGTGAACAAATAATGCATGTATCTCTTTCTTTTTCATTAATTTGTAGTTCAAGAGAGTGTATCTTTATGAACATATCTCTGACTAATTAACGCACATTAAACCTTAAGGAACCATTTATAGAACCTGATAATTTGGAAATGCATTGCTAAATCTTCAACAAATGTCAACTCAACAAGAAATTCATATATCACTTTCTTTGTCATTAATTCGTAGTTCAAGAGATTGTATCTTTATAAATAGATCTCCAACTGATTAATGTGCATTCATCCTTATGCCACCATTCCTAATAAAACAAGATCCTAATAATTTAGATGTAATGTGTCACTCTATTATTTATTATTGCATTGAGAGTCCATGTGCTACTAAGCATATTTTCCATGTAGAATTCATATGAAAATACAAGAAAAATGGTTGGCATATATGAAAAGGCAACAACCCAGATGTAATACGATTTTTCAAGTCAAATGGGGTTATTTCAGTGGTTGGACGGAATGGTTGTTATCTTCCCCACTGAGGTTCAAATCCCTACTAGTGACACAATAAACTATAATGCGTAGATGAATATTGTTGTAATGACTTTTTTCCTACCAATATTTTTGTATTGGCCTCAAACCTTGTGAACTCTTAAATGATTATACTTGTGTATTGGCCTGGTACCAAGAACCTCACCCACCAACAACCTCACCTCTAGCCCTCGGGCTTAGACAGAGGTGGATTTCTTTCCACGAAAAAAAAAGTCGAAACGAAACAATTTGTCAAATACAACAAATACATTGAGTACAAAAACGTTTTCATATATAAAATAATGCTATATCTTCTATTTGAGAATAGTGAAGATACATTGAAACATAACCTTTTTCACCTTGAGAAATATTTTTATATTTCATAGGAGGAATATGCATGTTTTGGTAGTCAAGGTGTTGCTCAAACAACACAGTTTGAAGCCATTACAAGAAATACTCATTATGAGCTCAACACGTCACATGAAGGAATTGAACCTGGGTGGGGAGGATAACAAGATTTCTCCCAACCACCTAAGCTAAACCCAATTGACACATTAAAACATAACTTTGCAACACGGAAAGCTACATATGATTTTTGTGAAAGTACAATACAAACCAATGACACTAAATTCACATACAATATTAGTCCAACATGCAACAATTTAGAAAATCAATTGAACAAGGAGAATATAGTCCTTCAAATAGCGATAATACATTGACAAAAACAATAAAATAAAACAATTATGAGGAATATGGTTTGTCCATAAATATACAGTGTCTTCAACATTCAAATGCAAAAAGAACAATTAATCTTGGGTTTCAAGTCATATATTACCCATTCTTTATGGTAAATGAAGAATATTACACAATTAGAAGATTACTAAATATAGAGCAACAAGCAATCATTAAGGATACTGCACTAGAAAAAACATATGGACATGTCCATGCCAATGTACTTGTTCCTCGTAGGTGGAGTAGGAACAAACAAAACATTTACAACAAAGACAATATTTCAAATGCTTATATGAATTTATGATGTTTACAATAAAATCAATCCTTTGAAACCAAAAGTACTAATATTAGCATATACAGGTAAAATTGCATATAATACAAGTTGAATAACAAACCACTCTACGTTGTTAATGCCTTTTTAGCAAGTCTTATTTTTTTTCCACATAGCAAGGAAATGTAAACACTATATTAAAGCTTTATTTATAATTACAACATGTTTCATAGATGAAGCTTCTTTGATTGGAAGTGGATTCTTATATTCCATTGACAAAACATGTACAAACCAAGTACTTCACAAATATTGTCATGGTATTTTGTGATGATCATCATCGAGCACAACCCATATAGGGTTCTCTCATTTTTTAATAACCTACAATGAACATGTACAATAACACGTGACTTTTAGAAAGACAATGTAAAATTTTATAAATTGCATGCTACAATGCACCAAACAAATGAAAAATATAATGCCATTTTGAATAGGATGTGCACAAATAGCTAGGAAAGTGGTGATTTAACACATATCATTACAAAATTTTCAAAAGACCCAACATTTCCTTATTCATTTTTATAAAAATAAGTATGTTGCAACACATAAGAAGAAAATGTTATCACCATACACGGCGATGAAATTTTAATCAATGTAATTGATGATGAATAAGAGAACCATGGTTGTGTACCACATCATCAACATACAACTACTTTGTCTTCACAATTTGTCATAAAACTAAACATTCTTGAATATATGTTTGCAAGTATGATTCACAAGATGGGTTGGTAAATGGTGCAGAAAAAATAGTCAAACTGGTTATACCAAGATGGATAAAGTTGATGTACTATTAATTAAGTTCTACAATCCACATATTGGACATTACCAAGTTAATAGGCTAGCTCATCTACATAGTTCAAACATCTGCCAATATTGGATATCTATTCTTCAAATAACAAGGCCAATGTCAATGGCGACAAGGACAGGTCATTTGAAAATCCAAAAGAAATTTCAAATTCAGCTTGCATGTGCACATACAAGAAAAATCACAAAGCTTAATTATGGATGGTGTTGCATTTGACTCTTTTGGGCTATAGGTACATGGATTAGTCTACACAAATTCATCCCATGTAAGCAACATAAGATCATTGTATCTGTTAAATCCGCTTACAAAATATAATTTCAAGGTCAAGCAAAAAGTTGTTATTGAAATGCAACACTTGTGGAGTAATGAAAAATGGAATCTGAAATATGATCACCAATCCTTATAGTTAGAATCATGCATCTCAATTATTTCACAAAACACAAGTAGTTTACATGCACATATGAATGACATACTCAATGAATGTGATATAATGCAATATGATATTTTTTGTTTGCAAGAAACATACATGATAGTAACCATGAGAAATGAACAATTTGTAAGCTACACTTACATAATAAATTGCAACAAACATGAGGTGATGATATTTATAAAAAAAACATATAACAATTTTGAAACATGTTCCCTTTGAAAGAGCATAGCATCTTGGTAAAAGCAATATTTCTTGAAATGCATATTGCAACAGTCAACATTTATGTTGCTTTATGTGCAACTTTTTTTAGGTAAGTTAATTTTGTATTGCCTCAAAAATTCAAATTACATCTTTCCCATTATCATAACTCAAACTACTATTGGTCTCAATTTGCCTCATGGGAAACCATATTTTTTTACTGGTAATTTAAAAGAAAGTATATTAAAATATAGATCTGGTTCTGAGAACTTGTCGAAGCCCCAGAATTCCGTTACAACAACATGGGGGATAACCACCCGGTCCAGACCTTAAAGCAACTCCTTTTTCGTTTGGTGTAGTGGCTCCGACTGGGGATAATGGGACCATTTTCCCAACAAAGAAATTTGATATGATGATGGTGGGTTTGATACAAGGTGAAATGAAGAATGACTTTAAACTAATAGAAATAATCTATCTAAGTAACAAACACATGCATATATTTAATTTAATTATTTAAATTAATCTATAACCCGGGAAGAATTACCATTAATGCGATCTAAAAATACATCTTACAGTAAAAGGTAATAGAGATCATTCAATTACTGAAAGAGATGAAATCATTTAAGATACTTATTTTGACTAAATAGATATTCAAAATAATTATGTAAAATATATCACATATATCGATTTCTTTATGTCTTTGGTAAGGAATTATAGCTGAAACATTGTACAAAAGTGCATGAATGATAACCTGTAAATCAAATTGCATACATATCACAATATAAAGAGAAATTAATGTAAACTCATAATCAAGACTTAATCATAAAGATAATAGTACCAGATATGATAAGTTCTGCTCATGGAATCCACAATATTGACATGCTTCTTCTCAATCCAAATATACTTTAAGAGTACAAAATTACAATTTCAATAAAGCATACTCCAATTTTAAAAAACGTAGATCCTATTCCATATATTTTATCAAAAGCATTCACAAAAGTACATAAGTGCAAGCTTTCACAAATTTTTTTTGACAAAATTCTAGACACTTCTTTAAATGCATGAGAGAGGTTTAAATACTAAAATAAATAAGTCAAAAATAGATTATTACACAAAAATTTGAGGAGGTTTCAAACAACCTTCCTCATAATAAGTAAACTAAAATAAAATATAGAAATTAAAAATGACAAGACTGCTTAGTTGGGTTGATTTGTTTTTGTCACTTGGTCTTTAAGCTGAAAAATATCCATCATTGGCTTCAGTTGAGTCGACTGAGTAATTTCAGATCTCACTTTTCCTTTGAATATGGCATCTGAAAGTGTTGGCACCGCCTCTTTCATGAAATCAATTAATGAGCGTAGAGTCATGCACTAGTTATGTGGTCTGATCAAGAAATTCCAGAAATTTTCTTGATCCAATTTTGTTATCTTTTTAATTGATTCTGCCTGTTTCTCAGTGCTTTCCTTCCCCAACTTCTCTAATAGCTTGAATTCTGGAATTGATTCAGATGTAGATTCTTCAATAATTTTGGCATTCTGAAGCTATTCATTGACAGACTCAATGATTTTACTTGCTACGTTGGCTGCCTTTGATGACACTTTCTTTGCTTGTTTTAATTTGCATTCCCAATCTTTGAATAAAATGTCCTTAAGATATTTGTCAATCTTTGGAGATCAACCTTCTTCCCTTCCTTAGATTCTTTCCAAGAAATAAATTCAGAAATTTTCTTATCAATCCTTTCTCATTCCAACTTTCTGTTTGCCACCTATTGAGTCAATATGTTACTTATTTCATAGTATGAGTTAGTAGCAGATATTTGTTGGCAGAAATTCTCTTGCTGCTATTTCAACTGTGAATTCAATTCAAGTGCTTCTTTAATGAATTGTTCTGTTTGAGGTTGATTCTTGAGCTTGTCCATTGCTGCTTCTATCTGTGCATCTTTTTAGAGATGTGCACCTGATGCTGTAATTTCAACCTTTCAATTTTTTTTTGGAACTGTGCCATTTGCATTTCAGCTTGCTTATTGGCATTGTGTTTTTCCTATTCCAATTGTTTTTCTAGCATTTGGAATCTTTCTTCTCTTTTTCTAAGCATAAAAATTTTGCTACTTTATCAATTGTATCATTTGCATATTCTCCTGCAAACTGTGAAATTTTAGTAAGATCTTCAGTTGGATTAACAAGAGTATATTTCCAAACAATATCTAATGACTCATTACTAAGGGTTGTCATTGTTTCATCAATTCTTCTTATTTTTCTCTTCTTCACTAAAACTTTATGATTTGGACTGTAGAAAATTTCCAATGGAGGTATATCTTCAATATTCAAAACAATTTCTTCAGTAGGGAAGGCCGAGATGATTTCCTGATCTTGAACACCTGGAGTTTGTTGAAGTGTTGTTTATGTTTCTAGTAGCTTTTGAATCTGTTCAGGAGTATGAAAGCTTGAGGATCCTTCAGGATTAGGATTAGGTGGTACCTGAAGTTTTCAGTAAACTTCTAGCATTCGTTTCTTAAATGATCCACTTGGGATCTTGCTGTCTGCTTAGCCGTAGACTGAACTTCCTAAAGCTCTTTAGAAGATGCCCTTTCTAATCTAGCATCATCAATTATTTTCTCAGCATGTGTGTCAATTTCTTCAATTACATCTTTAATTATTTTGTAAGGGCTTTCATCTTTATTTTCAGATTCATTTTCAGAATGATCTGAATCTTGGGTCTCATGTTTGGAATGCTTTGAATCCTAAAATAATTTCTCTTGGGACTCATCTTCAGACATACCTTTTGAATCATCATCTAGGCTGAAACTATGAGTTGGCTCACTAATTTCTTCTATTTGCAACAGGTCCAATGGGACTATTTCCAATATTTTATCTCTGTACTCATGGAAAGATTTGATATCTGCTACATTGAGTCTGTTGGATGCCATATTAAATACCTCTGAATTTCTTTTTGTCCCTTCAAACAAATCATCAAAATGATCTTTCTCATGCATGAATGGTCTGATTTTAAGAGCAATAGTAAAATTTTGGATTACATTGTTGGGGTCATACTGTCTTCCTGACATAAAGCCAGATTCAAAGAGGTAATATTTGGGATCTCTTTTACTGAATGACTCATATCAAAAGAAGCAAAGGCACCACACTGTCCTGGAAATTTAGGCCAAATAAATTTCCTCATATCCTTGAGATGCTTGGTTATACCATTTCCTAATGTTTGGTATGCAATCTCCCTGGCCAAAAGTTTGTCCAGGACATAATAGGGAAAAACATGGGGAGACGCAAGACTCCCGAAAGCTATGATATTAGTAAATTTTATTCTCCAAACCATATGGATATAGGCTTAATGTATTCATTGGCTTCTTTGGAAATCTTGGGGGCTCTCTCATCAAAAATGACTTGGTGGATAGGCAACATGACTCCTTGGAAACTTCTATAAAAACGAGAACGAAATTCAGATTCCCACAAGGCTTTGTGATAGACATGAATAGGACTAGGGTCTTGACTAGTCCATTTCCAACCCACAATAAGAAAATTTGAACAGAAACATATGGTGTCCATAATGCATGCACTCATGTAAAAAACATGGATTGTTCTAGTAGAAAATACTCTATTATGTCTGTACTCTCTAATATTCATGGCCAAATTATTGGATAAGATATTGGCCCAATTCTTAGTGGTAGCATTGATGACAACGTCTATTAGGGGAATCCATTCAACATAAAATTTGGTGGTATAAGGTGTGTTAGTGTGTTTGGCACACGAATGTACCAAATCACACTTGCTTAAGAGGGGTGGTTTTTCCCTCTTAAGTTATTAGTCATAGGTAGAAAATAGATTGTATCAAGCAAGTTAGTGGAACATGCTAAAACATAAACATACTAGATAGATAAATAGCATGTATATTCAAACATAAAAACTAAACTAAAACTAAAACAAATAAAACAAAAGCTCTAAATAGAGTCAAACAACTTCAATAATCCAAACATCGGAGCTTACGTCCCCTCTTATTGAGTGTGTTATCACTTAGTAATTTCTCAAGGTTAAAGAAAGAAATAGTCTGAGGTAACCAAAGACCACCTTTTAAACTCTAAGATCTAGCCTTCTTAGGGTTCAGAGAGGGCTCTCTCTATAAGGTTTAACTTTGTTTTGATTTATAAAATATTAGGCTAGTTATGATTGTGCAATTTGGTTTTGGTTTGATTGATTTGGTGGGAAAAATCACCTAATGAGATGGATAGTAGGAAATCTGTTTGTCCATTAGGCTAAGGAGTAAAAAATCAAGCAGACAGAGCTAGGATCAAGGTCAAGAAGTCAAATGTTTTCAGGGCAAGATAGATAACCCATGAATATCTTGGAAGGCTGTTTGCTGAGGTGATATGATCAGGATAAAGAGAAATGAAGGGTTCTTTGATCCGGAAAAGGGAAGTAGTAGGCATAGGTAAAAAGAAAGAGGGAGAAATTAAGGGTTCCCTACTTTGGAAATCAGTAGAAAACATAAAAATGATAAACAGTAAAGACAGGGTTCTTTTAACAAATCTTGAAGTAATACTCTTGTTTATTCATTCAAATTTGGAACACATAATGGATGCATGTAACAAAGAAATATAACAATGACAAGAAGGAAATACTTCACTTCAATAGCTCATCACATGAATTCTGAAATATGATGCTACTTGATCCAATCCAGTCTGCTACTCGATATTTGAAACACAAAAGCCTTCAAATCCAATTAAAAATGACTATAGAAATCTTCAGCAATTTATTCCACAATAATACTTCTAAAGATGAAGTATTTATACATAATTATTTACAAAATATCCTAGAATGCTTCTAGGAATTATCTAAGAAAAATAAAAATATATTTACAACAAAATAGAGACAACTGCTTTAACAAATCAACAATTTGTCCTATCTATTCAAAAGAAATAGTAACTGATTATGGATGAGGGGTAGCTGGCTGCTTTGGTGTCCTTCTTGCTGGCTTTAGATATTTCTTGCTGGAAATATGATCTGCTTATCTTATACTCTTTCACTGATTCTCTTTAATCCCTGATACTCTCTTAAACTAGGATACTCTTTAGCCACTGTAAAAAATGTTTACTGTTGTAAAAATCTGTTTTGACTGCAATTCAGCAAATTGTTTATCTTTTTTATCTTTCATAGTAAATCTGTTAATGACTCCCAATCTTCATCACTTGGAATCTGTATTTTCTTCAGCTTCCTGAAGTTTTCATCTGCTTCTGTACACCTGGAAAAAGTTGGTTTAATGACAAACAAGTGTCTTATCTCATGCTGAAAGTAAAAAAAATCCTCAAAACTTTTGAGTAAGACTTTTCCTATTGGAGTGCCTTGTCCACCTGATTTTTCAACTTGTCCCTTCACATATTCTCTGATCTTTTTATTGTAATCCTCCTGAGGCATTAATTTGTCATTGATGACCAAAATATTAGGCAAACTTCTTTGCCTCAAATTCTCGAATTTGACCATAAACCTGGTTAGGGTGACATTCATATTCTCACATTTTTCCTCAAGCTGCTTCACCAGGTTCTTTTTGGTGATGACTTTCCTTATCTCAAGGATAGTTTCAGTCCTGTTAGTAATTTCAAGTTCTTCTAGCTCTTGCTTGTTTTTGCTGTTAAGAAACTTGATCAATTCTATAACTTGTTCTGGTTTGTTATTAAGTTCCTCTTTAGTCTTCTGAATCTCTTCTAATGATACTTTAAGTAAATCTCTTTGTCAAAAATCACTTGAATTGAAAGCCACACATCATTGATGGCTTCTATGATTTTGTTCCATAAATGATTTTTCACATATGAAATTTGTTCCTTTAAGGTTAATTCCTTCTATAACTTCTTCAATTCTTCATTTAGTCTGATAGCCTTTTGCTCATGTGTTTTGACATTTATTTGAGCCAACTTTTTTGTATTTTCAAGATTGTCAACCATATTTTTCAATCTGTTAATTTCATTTGTCTGAAGTGAAATTTCTTCCATAACTTTCACTAGTTTGCTAGCCTCATCTGTAGGGTGAGTTGTTGTAGTTGATGACTCTATAGTTGATGTTGTATATGATTTCACTGGCACTGTAGTAGCCAGTGGCTCTTTAGGTGCCAACTCTTCTGCTAGAGTTGATTGCACAACTGTAGTGATCACAGGAATAACTGTAGGAATTTCTGGTACTTTTGGTGTTTCTTTTTCCTGAACAAGTTTATCCATTTGAATCTCCATTTCTTTGATTTGTGCTGTCAGCTGAAAAATCAAAATCATCATGTCATCCTTCTCATTCTGTCCTTCTATTATTTCCTTGGCTTGAGGATGTTCACTTGATGGCAATTTAAGTTGTTTCCTCAATGCTGCAGTATCCTCATTTTTCTTCTTCACTAACTGCTCTGTTGCTTTGACATTTGCAGGGTCATATCCAACCTACAAGACCAATTCTTCCAAGGATTTAATTCTTAGATATTTAGCATATAAGGATGCTTTTTTTAGTTTCATTTTATCTTTCATGTTTGTTATAGTGTTCTGAAGTTTCTGAACACTCATAGTTTTGGTTGTGACAATAGAGTACAACATCTCTGAACTCTGTATATGAAATTCTATCTGATCAAGAGCATGGATTTTTTCCTGTTTGAACTTCTAAATCAATCTTCTTATAATATACCATTGTATTTGGAGTTTTTACTATAGGCTACAATACTGACATGATTAGCTTTTTGTTTGAATAATCAAAGGCAGACAAAAGCCTATTTTGAACATTTGGTGTTTGTTTCAGATATTGAGAGTAGATATCATTTTTTATTTCTTCATTCTTTAACTTGATCTGTTTGTACTTTTCCTTGATATCTAAATCTTTCTCCTCAGTTGTTTATGAGGATGAAGCTTCCATGTTCTGTTGTTTCTCTGTCAACTATGTATTTCCATTATCAACTTGTTCTTCATTTCTATTCTCTGTATTCTGCTCATTTCTGATAATAGTGGCAACATCTGTGTTGGTGTCTGGGAGATTTGTTTCTTCAACATCAATGGTTACCTTTTATTTACCCACTGAATATGTTTTGGACCTTTTATTATATCTTATTTTGAACTTATTTTCAGTAGTGGTTTCAGCAACATACTTTTCTTCTTCTCTAACCCTCTTGGTGGCTTTTTCTGGCTGATCTGCAGTTTGTAAAGTGTGACTAGTATCACTTTTCTTCACTGCATCTGTTAGCCCCCTAATTTGCTCTCTTTTTTCCATTTTCCCCTTTCTAAATCATAACCATTTACCTTTGTTTTACCTCTTTTATGCACCCTCATCTTGCACTAGTCCAAGCACGATGACATATTTCGTATAAACTTTATTTTTCATACTTTTAATTCAACTTAGCATTAATTAATCATTTATTACATGATTTCTTACTTTTAATCACTCCTTGTAACTTATCGATATCTCCAATGTTTATTTGGTAGTTAGAGTACTTACTGTGACCGCTGATCCTAGTGCAGGATTAGATCTTGCACCGTTGCTAGCACAAAAAATCCTTGCAGCAGATCCGAACCTCCTTGATCACTGCCTCGTTTTGAGAAGCTTCAGCCATGACAGCAAGATCGATCCAAAGGTAGCCGAGACTGAATTTGTGAAGGACGAAAGCTGGAGATTGGCTATGGCCAGTTTTGCTAATTGTCTAATTTTGAAGGCCGAAAAGCTAAATTCTGTGTTTGGTTATGTAATCGGTTGAATGATCTATTTTGGCCTTTGGCCAAAGATCTATATAATGTAGAATGTAAATAGGACTAGGGAGAATTTTTTGATAGGAGAAGAGAAAAGAGACACAGCCAGAGAGGCGGTAACAAGTTATTGTATTTTTTTATCGCCCGAATCTGGGCTGGACGATGTATTAATGTATGTACTTGCCTCAGTGAATTAATAAAAGGAAGCTCCGCCTCATGTTTCACAAATTACGTTTCTGTTTTTGAGCTAATGAATTGATTAAGGTACTGAGCAGCGTTTTTATTTAAAAGGGAAACGCGCTGGTTGGCTAGGGCCCAGCCAACCCAACACGTTTACCCCATTTCCCATTTTCCTGTAATTTGTGTTTACGTTGTCAAGTGTGATTTAATTTTAAGCACATGCATTCCTGTATGAGTGAAAGCGGATCCGTTGTGTGAAGTAGATAAATTTCCTTTTCCTGCAATTTCCTTTCATGCACTTGATTTCAGATTGGTTTTCCTCCGCCTGGTCCAAGCAGGAGAAATGAACCTGCACCAGTGCACGTTGGTGTGATGCAGCAAGCCTTGTTAGTCTACTTCCCGCAATCTTATTTCTTTCATTAAATGCTTATGAAAAGATAAATGTATATTGATTGTTTCTTTATTCTTGCACTCTGTTAAGATCATAAAAATTCACTTTTTATGTGTGCAATTTGATTTAACAGTATAATAACACTTGCAATAATTAAGCACTCATTTTAAGAATTAAATACTAAGTGCAGGAAGCTCTGATCCGATGCAAGAACTAGTTTCTTGCCACGAGATTTGAGTGCTTTGAACCTGGAAAAGTTCAAGCCCTTGCATGAAGTAAAAATTCGTTAGTAAAGACACCATTTATACCTTCAGCATAAATCTCTGTTCCTGCACTAGTGCAAGCAGACTGCGATAGTGCAGGACAGATTAGTGCAAGAAGGAAATATCTAAAGGAGTAAGTTTAAGGGCAAATCTGATGAGACTGCTAAGTGTCACTGCTAAAGAAAAACACACACTCAGTAGTTAAACAATAATTAGCTAGAGTGGTTGCCTTTTATTTTTAATTCCCTCTTGCAAATGCATTCTTCCTTGTTCCAGTCTTAGATTATTTTGATGGTTCATGTTTCCTTTTTATCTTTTTAATTTGATTTTGCAATCTTTCCTTTAAAGAAAGTAGGGATTTATATTAGGAAGATTCATACCATCTCTAGCATTGCCTGTGCTACGTCTCTAAGTTTACGGATCCCCCGAGTTGACAAATTATGTGTTGAGGAGTTTGCTTAAGTGTAATTCCTGCACCCAACATTTTGGCGCCGTTGCCGGGGAGGCGATTTGATTTGGTAAGAATTTTCTGATTATAAAATAGAGGTAATTTTTCCTTTATTTTTGCAGTATTGTTTGGAAAAGCTTCTTTGAAGGAATTTTACTGGTGTTAATTGATTTCTGACAACATTTTTTTACTAGAAGTTGTTTGTTATTTTTCTTTCTCTTTTTTTGAAATGAATGCCTAGAAAAGGTAAGGGTTCGAAGCCCACTAAGGGTCAAAATAATTTTGAAAAAAATTCTCATATTGGGTCTCCTTATGTAAGAAGGAAGCCCAATTCAATTCAAACCCATCATGCAGGAAAAATCGATCTGGATTCTGGTGACAACATCTCAGGTGTGGATCAGCCTGTTGAGAGCGGTACAAGTAAAAGGGAAACAATGGTGGACCACGAAGATCATTTGGAAGGGACTGGTGAAAACCAGGTAAGTGGAGAACAATCCACTTTTGTGTTTTCAATTGTGGATCCTAATAGTGTGGCGCAAATGAATAATATCCCACCATCAACTCTCCCTCATTTCCATGGTAACGTTCATGAAGATCCTGACTCTTTTCTATTCGAGTTTGATATTCTGTGTAGAAGTTTTAATTATTCAACTAATGCTCAGAAGTTAAGATTATTTCTTGTTACTCTCAAGGACTCTTCTCTACGCTGGTTTATGGGGTTAGGAGGAAACATTATAACCTCTTGGGATCAGATGAAGAGAGTGTTTTTGTCTAAATATCAAGAATATTGCAAATCTCGGGACATGCAGGATGATATTTTTACAATCATACAAGATGATGATGAAACTCTTGAAGATTACCTAGAAAGATTTCTGTATATTTTACAAAGGTCGAAACTTAAGTTTGATCCCAGTACTATTAGAACCTTGTTCTTAAGAGGACTTACTGATAATGCTAGAAATAATTTAGATTTGTTAGGACAAGGTGATATTTCTCAGCAAAATTTTGAACAAATTTGTGAATTATGCAGGAAATTTTCAAGAAATCAGTATATATCCGGTAGAGGAACTCGAAATAGGAATAGAAAAACTGAATCTACTGATGCTATGATTATTGGACTAGAAAATAAAATGGAAAACATGAAAATTGATATAATGAATACTGTTACCAAACAGTCAAACTCTTTAAAATTTCAGCAAAAATTCATGAAGGAACAAGAGTCATTATGTATTTTTTGTCCTAAATGTAGAGACAAGCATCCTCCTAAAGAGTGTCCTCTTAATTTGAAAGAAACTAATAAGTGTGCTATTTTTGCAGAAGACCATGTCACAAAAAAATGTCCCGCTATACCAGGACTTAAAGTTGTATTTACAAGGGGACAACCTGAAGCTGAATACTTTTATGCTATGGGAGCAAGAAGGAATTGGCCTCAGGTAGGTACAGGTATGGCTCCTAAATTTTCTCCACACTATTTTGGTTATAATTCACATGCATATTCTTATCCTAACACTAATCAGCAGTGGCAATATGGGAATCAATATCAACATGGGCAACCTTCTCAACCATGGCAACAAGGTTGGAGAGGGCCAACTCATTCTCCATATTCCTACCAGCCACCTATGCAGTCATATCCATCTATGCATACACCTTATTCAATGCCTCAACTTCCGAGTCAGTCTACTCCACCGTTGCCTTTACCTCCACCCTTTCGACATCCTTAGTTGCCTGCTCAACCTATGCCTAATCCTAACAATGATAAAGCAGTGAAAATGATCTATGTAAAAAACCCACCTTTACCATTCGAGTACCAGTCTATTCCAGTTGGGGTTCATGCTATTCAATTAAGATTGAGGAGGACCGTAACATCAGAAAATCAGAAGCAACTGATAGTGATTGTTGAAGAGAAAGGAGAAGAGGAAACTCTTAACCATTCTCCGGAAGTTGCCACTAAGCAACCCTTACCCTCTGAATCCTTGCCATCTTCTTCCAACCAGCCTCCCTTCCCAGAGAGACTAGTAATGGAAAGAAGTGAGCCTATTTCTGAGATTAGTTTGGCATCTGAGCTTTGGAATATTTTCATTAAGATACCTTTTCTTCAAGCCATTAAAGAGATCCCCATTTATACCAAGATTATTAAGGAAATCTGTCTCAAGAAACCAGGAAGGAAGAGAGTGGAACCCCAAACCATTCAATTTGTTGGTAGGGCAGCAAAGTTGATGACGGGATATGTGTCTATGGAAAAATACACTGATCCCGGAAACCCTGTTGTCTCAGTTCAGATTGGTAATGTCATGGTCTCCAATGTTCTGATAGACCTGTGGGTAGCCATTAATGTCATGACTAAGCAAACCATGGATCAAATTCGGTTATCTCATCTTCGCCTTACTCCCATTGTGCTTGAATTAGCAGATAGATCTAAAATTAAGCCAGAAGGAGTATTGGATGATGTGATCATCTCATTAGATTCTTGAGAATATCCTGCTGATTTCATTGTGCTTCAGCCAAAGAACCCAGTAGGAGGACATCCCTTTATCTTGGGATGACCATGGCTTGCTACGGCCGATGCATATATTGGATGTTGTTCCGGTGATATGTATATTTCGCATGGAGAATCTAGGAAGAAACTTACCTTATACCCCCCAGCCAGATCCATTCAGGACTTTCGAGATACTTTATGGTTGGATCAAAGCAGTGATGAGGAGACTCAGCCCATTTCCCTTATCCATCATTATACTGGGTCTTCACAAGAATATGATATTCAAGATTTCCTGAATAATCTAGACACTATGCCTAATTTTGAGCCATTGAGCCAGATTTTCGGCCTAGATTTTCAAGATAATCATGATTCTCATTCTTCTGTACCGCTGCATTTGACCACTCCCTTGAATACTCCTGAGCCTAACACTACTCTTGTTGATATTAGCCCTGGTAAATCCTTGCATATTAGTTCAGATTTGGACTCATCTCAGCAAGAGCAGCTTGTGAATTTGTTGCAAAACCATCTTAGTGCCTTTGCTTGGAGCTATGAATATATGAAGGGTATTCCTCCTGAAACTTGTACACATCATATATATATTCAGGAAGGAACCCGGCTTGTTCGACAACCCCAAAAGCGAATTAATCCAGCTCTAAGAGATATTGTGAAGGAAGAGGTACATAAATTCTTGGATGCCGGTTTTATCTATCCTATTTCCGACAGTCAGTGGGTCTCTCTATTAGTGCTAGTACCTAAGAAAGATGGAAGATGGAATATTTGTATTGATTATCGAGAATTAAACAAAGCCACTCTCCAAGATTACTTCCCTCTCCCTTTCATTGACCAGGTGCTTGATACCCTTGCAGGAAAGAAATATTTTTCCTTTTTGGATGGCTTTAGTAGCTATAACCAAATACAGATTGCACCCAAAGATCAGGATAAAACTACTTTTACATGTCCACGGGGTACATTTTCTTATAAAGTGCTTCCCTTTGGTTTATGTAATGCCCCGACTACCTTTCAAAGGGCAGTCCTGACCATTTTTGCTGATCTAGAATTTGTAGAAATTTATATGGATGACTTTTCTGTGTTTGGTGATTCTTTTCAAAAATCTCTCAAAAATATAGAGAAAGTACTTCTCCGTTATCAGGAATCCCATCTTGCCTTGAGTGACAAGAAATGTATATTAATGTGCAAAGCGAGAGTGGTACTTGGCCATTTGATTTTTGGTAAAGGTATCCAGGTTGATCTGGCAAATATTGAAATCATTCTGCATCTTCCTGCACCCAAAACTCAAAGGGAAGTAAGGGGTTTTTTAGGACATGCTGGTTACTATAGAAGATTCATTGAGAATTTTTCTAAGATAGCTGCCCCTCTTTTCCGACTTCTAGCTAAGGATAGTGAATTTTCTTGGTCCACAACTTGCCAACAATGTTTTGAAACATTGAAGGAAAAGTTGGTACATGCACCAGTTTTGATAGGTCCTAACTGTTCCCTGCCTTTTCACATTTCCTGTGATGCTTCAGATTTGGCTATTGGCGCAACTTTAGGACAAGAGGAAAATAAGAAATCCTATGCTATTTATTATATTGGTAAGAATTTGTCTTCTGCTGAATTAAATTATACAGTTACAAAGAAAGAGTTTTTAGCTGTAATTTTTGCAATTAATAAATTCAGGCACTATATTACAGGATATGAAGTATTTGTACATACTGATCATTCCACGATTAAATATTTGATAAACAAACCATTGACTAGCGGTAGAGTGACTAGTTGGTTACTATTGTTGTAGGAATTTAATGTTACTATTGTTGATAGACCAGGAAAATCTATTGTTGTAGCAGATTTTCTTTCTAGATTAGATAATCTCGGTGAAGCAACTCCTGTTAATGATGATTTTCCGGATGAACATATTTTTGCTATGTCAACAGATTCTCCATGGTTTTCTGACATTGCTAATTAATTGGTTACTAGGAAAACACCACCCCACTTGTCCGCTCATGAAAAGCGGAATATTATTCAGTAAAGTGCTGCATCTCCTGGATTCAAGGAGATCTCTTTTACACTGGTCCAGACCTGATTATCCGTAGATGTGTAAGAGAGGAGGAAGTGTTTGACATATTTAAGTCTGCTCATGATGAACCTTGTGGAGGCCACTTCGCTGATAAGTGGATTGCATATAAAGTATCGCGTGCTGGTTACTTTTTTCCTTCCTTGTTTAAGGACGCCAAACAGTATGCCAGGCAATGTGATAGCTGTCAATGAGTGGGCTAGCCTAATCAAACCAATGAAATTCCTTTATGCCCCCAAGTTATGACTGATGCGTTTGAGAAATGGGCTATTGATTTTATAGGGCCAATAAATCCAACATAATTAAGTAAAAAGCATATTTTGGTTTGTACAAATTTTGTTACAAAATGGGTAGAAACTAAAGTTGTTTCTTTTGCTACAGAAAACGCTGTTGTTGATTTTGTTTTTACTAATATCTTTACTAGATTTGGTGTGCCTAGAGAAATTGTTTCTGACAATATTTCACAATTTATTTCTAATCTGGTACAGGGTGTGATGGAGCAATATAAGATCCGGCACAAGAAATCCACGCCGTATCACCCGCAAGCAAATGGCTAGGTGGAATCCACAAACAAAGTGATCGAGTCCATTCTTACAAATACAGTAAATATGTATCGGAAAGACTAGGCTGAAAGGTTACCAGAAGCTTTGTGGGCATACAAAACCACTTGGAGAAATAGCACAAGACATACACAATATGAGCTGGTATATGGCAAACAGGTTCTGTTACTAATTGAATTCCAAATCAAAACTTTCAGAACTGCAGTTCAGTTAGGACTAGATCTCTCTGAGGCACAACAAAAACATCTTCTCCAATTAAATGAGTTAAATGAATTTCGTAGGGATGCTGTTCAGCAGAATATACTAATTCAGCAGCAACACAAAACGTGGCATGACAAGTCTATTCAGAAAAAACAATTCCAACTAGGTGATTAGGTGCTCCTTTATGATTCTAGATTTAAAAATTTTAAAGGGAAATTCCATACACGTTGGATGGGACCTTATGAAGTGATCCGAGTATTCGAGAATGGAGAAGTAGAAGTTAAAACTATTGATGGACAAAATTCAGTATTCTTGGTAAATAGACAGAGATTAAAGAAGTATTTTCAGCCACTTGCCAGGAAAGATTTTACACAGCAAGTCCAACAGTAATTCGGGACGGTAGTGGTGAATGGTAATACCAACCTTTTGAAAACATGAATTCTTCTTCTGTAAAAAAAAATAAAAAAAAAATAAAGAAAAAATATTTTCCTGTAATTATGAAAATCAGTTCGCTGACATGATCCAGAAGGATCAATCTGAAAGCCAACTTGTTGGCAGGAAGATCAAAAATTTCTAATAAAAAGAGAATGTTGCTTGATCTTTAGATATTCTAGTGACCACCAAGTAAAAGCAGGTTCAATAGAACCAACCTTTATACAATTGGGGTAATTAGCATGGATATTTTTTTATTCAAGTAACGCTTAATTCTCACTGCAGTTATTTTTCTTGCACCAGTGCAGACATACCTTCTAGAATTTTTTTTACTTTATTCATATTCTAATTTCGTAATATTCTCTCAGTTTTCTTCTTCAATCCTAGAACGATTAACCTTCCCATATTCTTCTGAATTTACCCTATCAGTTTCGTAAAAACCCAACTTTACCCTTGAATTTTTTTCCCTATCCCACTTCTGTTTATCCCCTCTTATGGTACTATTCATGGAATTCCTGTAACAAAATTCCTTCCCATTCTAAAATTTCCCTTTTCCCACTTTGTTTTTCCCTCATGAATTCATTGCAAGATCTCGCGCACAAAGAGCAAAAGGATATGCTCTGAAGCATCAAGAAAGGGCGAAGAAAATTTCTAGTATAAGTTGAGGAAGCCATGTTGGAAGTCCAGCCTATATTTTACTTAAATTCCATATTCTTTTTTCAGAGATTATGCTTGCACTAGTGCAAGCATGTTGTCCTATATAATAATGCAAGCAGAATGGTACCAGCAGAATAGCATAGTTTAAGCGGTGCAAGCAGACCGGTGCAAGCATGCACCATGTTAGAAACATAGTACAATTTGTTATTTTCATAGCATACGTCATAGGAAAGTGGTCATCATGAAAGTTTATAAGAAGTCCTTTCACTTAGTCGATGAGTACTTGTGCTATCATATTAACTAGGAGAAAATTATTTAAAGTACAAGGTGTTTTTAAGTTAAGAATCATGATTATTTTTTAATGAATGCTAAAGTTCTTTTTTTGAATTATGAAGGAGTGCGGAAGTGTTTAATCTTTGCTTGGATATAATTTCCTCTTTCCGCCATAATCATGGATGTCCTTCACTCGTAATGATTTCCTCACCTAGCCGTTAAAACGCCACCGCAAATACCAATCCAGCACGATCTCAAAGATGCCATGCATCCACGGCTATTTCAGTGGAATGAATGGATGATAAGATGGAAGGGATGGTGGACAGTTGGATCCCTATCTATAAGAACCAATTTTACTGGTGTTGCATGTAAATTATTGATTGTTCATAACTGTTAAGCAGTGATACCGCCTGTTCGAAGCGAACCTTTGTCTCTCAGTAGGGTAGAACAGATTGCTGAGTATCGCAATAGTGTTGCACTATTGCGAGACTCAATTTTTCTTCAATTCTTGCAAAATTTTGACGGGCACAACAGTGAAGTGGCCCTACAGTTTGCCAGAAGTTTAAAAAATGATCGAGTAGAAATTGGGCCTCTAAAATTTGAGGTTATGAAGGAGTTTATAGCAGTAGCGATAGGCTTGGAAAATATGGTGAGCAGTGGTTTAAAAATCAGAAACTAGAAAGGAAGCGATGGCAGCGTTTCATCGTCGACAAGAATATGAAGGTAGATTGGAAGAAAAGAATTCCGTGCAGTGCCTTGCTGGGACAGTGGCGGGACCTCCTTTTCATCCTACAGAAATTCGTAACCTGTGAGGGAAGGTACTCCCTCACTTTTGTGTACCATTTTAGGATGTTGCAGCATTTCGAAGCCAGCCGACACGTCCGCTGGAGGATTGATTTCCCCCATTTTTTGCTTAAGAGCTTGGAAAAAATGGCCAAGGATGTGCAGGACGGACGAGCAGACCAGGTCAACAAGAAGTTATGTCACCACGACCTGATAAATATTTTGGTCCAGAAACAATTAGAAATTAAAGGCATGACCTGGGAGGTACTGTTAAAACAGCTACATAAAAAGACAGCTGCTGGAAAGGAGACAGAGGACCCTGCCAGCACAAGCAAGGGTCTGAGTAAGAATGTAAAGGGGAGTCCTTCTTGCACCAGTGCAAAAAGGAAACGACCTGAAAAATCAACATAAGAAAGGGACCCATCTCTAAATAAGAAGACAAATAGTGCACCTATTGAAGAGACTCCTTCTACGACACCAGTATAGGCACAGACCCCCGAAGAAAACAACCTGTCAGTCCTTGCAGACGCAACAAAATTTGTAGAGGTCGAAGGTGACACTCTGTTGGCCGATTTCATTAAAAGGGTCGGGAAAAAGAATGAAGAATCTAGTGCAGGCAAAGAAGCATAGTCCCCACAGGATGTTGAATCCCCTTCTGCACCAGTGCAAGAAGAAGAACAAGAAGAAGAAGAAGAACCAGAAGAAGAAGAAGAAGAAGAAGAAGAAGAAGAAGCGTTTGCTGAAACCCCGAGGGATACTGAGGTCCCTAAAGAAGATACTGCCCTTGTCGAGACAGAAGAAGAAGAATTTATTGATGTAACCATGAGGGATACTGAGGTACCTGAGGAAGACACAGTCCCTATCGAGACAAAAGAAGAAGAAGATTTGGTAGCTCCTGCTGCTCGGATAGTTGAGCTAGAGCTTCAAGTGCAGAACTTAGAACAACTCATAGCTAAAGCACAGGAGGATAAAGAACAAAGTAAAGAATAATTAACCGCGGAGATCCATAAAAAGAAAGGAGAAGTTAGAGTTTGTAAGTACCAAGCTACACAATGTTTCAAGTGACTTAGAAAGGTGACAAAGAAACTAAAGAACATCATAAAGAAGTCTGAAACATTGCAGGCTGATGTCAGTATGTTAGAGCAGGATTGAGCTGGAATGCTCAAAGTTTTGAAGGTTTTTTGCAAAGGTAAAGAGTTTTGTGAGGACACACAACAACTTAGGGATGGGAGGATGTTAGCCCCCTAATTTGCTCTTTTTTTTCCATTTTCCCCTTCCTAAATCATAACCATTTACCTCTGTTTTACCTCTTTTATGCACCCTCATCTTGCACTAGTCCAAGCACGGTGACATATTTCGTATAAAATTTATTTTTCATACTTTTAATTCAACTTAGCATTAATTAATCATTTATTACATGATTTCTTACTTTTAATCACTCTTTGTAGCTTATCGATATCTGCAATGTTTATTTGGTAGTTAGAGTACTTACCGTGACCGCTGACCCTAGTGCATGATCAGATCTTGCACCGTTGCCAGCACGACAAATCCTTGCAGCATATCCGAACCTCTTTGGTTACTACCTCGTTTTGAGCAGCTTTAGCCATGACAACAAGATCGATCCAAAGGCATCCGAGACCGAATCTGTGAAGGACGAAAGCTGAAGATTGGCTACGACCAGTTTTGTTAACTGTCTAATTTTGAAGGCCGAAAAGCTAAATTCTGCGTTTGGTTATGTAATCGGTTGAATGATCAATTTTGGCCTTTGGCCAAAGATATATATAATGTAGAATGTAAATAGGACTAGGGAGAAGTTTTTGATAGGAGAAAAGAACAGAGACATAGCCAGAGAGGCGGTAACAAGTTGCTGTATTTTGTTATTGTCTGAATCTGGGCTGGACGATGTATTAATGTATGTACTTGCCTCAGTGAATTAATAAAAGGGAGCTCCGCCTCATGTTTCAAAAATCACGTTTCTGTATTTGAGATGATGAATTGATTAAGGTACTGAGCAGAGTTTTTATTTAAAAGGGAAACGCGCTGGTTGGCTAGGGCCCAGCCAACCCAGCACATTTACCCAATTTCCCGTTTTCCTGTAATTTGTGTTTACGTGTTCAAGTGTGATTTAATTTTAAGCACATGCATTCCTGTCTGAGTGAAAGCGGATCCGTTGTGTTAAGTAGATAAATTTCCTTTTCTTGCAATTTCCTTTCCTGCACTTGATTTCAGATTGGTTTTCCTCCACCTGGTCCAAGCAGGAGAAATGAACCTGCACCAGTGCACGTTGGTATGATGCAGCAAGCCTTCTTAGTCTACTTCCTGCAATATTCTTTCTTTCATTAAATGCTTATGACAGGATAAATGTATATTGATTGTTTCTTTATTCTTGCACTCTGTTAATATTAGAAACATTCACTTTTTATGTGTGCAATTTGATTTAACAATATAATAACACTTGCAATAATTAAGCACTCATTTTAAGAATTAAATGCTAAGTGCAGGAAGTTCTGATCCGGTGCAAGAACTAGTTTCTTGCCATGGGATCTGAGTGCTTTTAATCTAGAAAAGTTCAAGCCCTTGCATGAAGTAAAAATCCTTTAGTAAAGACACCATTTATACCTTCTGCATAAATATCTGTTCCTGCACTAGTGCAAGCAGACTGCGATAGTGCAGGACAGATTAGTGCAAGAAGGAAATCTCTAAAGGAGTAGGTTTAAGGGCCCATCTGATGAGACTGCTAAGTGTCTCTGCTAAAGAAAAACACACACTCAGTAGTTAAACAATAATTAGCTAGAGTGATTTCCTTTTATCTTTAATTCCCTCTTGCAAATGCATTCTTCCTTGTTCCAGTCTTAGATTATTTTGATTGTTCAAGTTGCCTTTTTCTCTTTTTAATTTGATTCTGCAATCTTTCCTTTAAATAATGTAGGGATTTATATTAGAAAGATTCATACCATATCTGGCATTGCCTGTGCTTCATCTCTAAGTTTACGAATCCCTCGGGTTGACAAATTAAGTGTTGAGGAGTTTGCTTAAGTGTAATTCCTGCACCCAACAGTGGCAGCATCTGTGTTGGTGTCTGGGAGATCTGTTTCTTCAACATTAATGGTTACCTTTTCTTTACCCACTGAATCTGTTTTGGGCCATTTATTATATCTTATTTTTAACTTATTTTCAGTAGCGGTTTCAGCAACATAAGTTTCTTCTTCTCTGACCCTCTTGGTGGCTTTTTCTGGCTGATTTGCAGTTTGTAAAGTGTGACTAGTATCACTTTTCTTCACTGCATCTACTAAAGTATTTTCTGTCCACTCAATCCGATTGGCATATTTCTCTATCTCTGGTTTTGTCTCATGAATATAGGGTGTTAGTTTACACTTAACCTTCATTTTACTTAATATCGCTTGTGGATAATAATTCCAAGGAAAGCTCTCTTCAAACCTGTATTCTAATAACTGCTTAGCTGCTTCTGCTTCTATATCTCTATGATTGCAAATGAATGGCCCACTTGATTCTTCAATTTAAACTGTGTTTTCTTCTTTGCTGCTAGGAAATTGATAGAATCAGAGTTTAAAATTTGCCTGATATACTCCAAGGCAAAAACCCTCATTGATACAAATTTGGGTAGCTTGTAGGGTAACAAATTGAATCCAAACACTCTAATGTAGTGTGATTTTCATACAAGTACCAATCACCAGTCTTGGTTTGCTCGGACAACTGTAAAATTTTCTTCATTACATCATTTATCCTTGGCTCTTCAGTATTTGTCAATATTTTTATAAATGGATGGATGAAGAATTCTGAAAAATATGCATAGGTGAACTCTGTGGACTCTTTCTTGATCAAAGAGGTTCAGAAAATAATTGAATGAGGATTCCCTTCTACATCAACCTTTTGAAGAGTTAATGGAAAATTATCTGCTTGAAAATACAAGAACATGTGGAAAAGGAAGGATGTGTATCTAAACACTCCTTCAATTGGCAGTTTGACCAATTGGTCATGAATATTATTAGCAATATACCCATCATAATCAAAGATAACAAATGGAAGTTGTCCTAATATGAAAGTGGATAGAAAACCTAAAATGGATTCATCTGTATGTTCATCAGTAAAATACCCTAGGATGAAATATAACGTGGAAATTACATGTCTAGAACCCTCTGGAAATTTTGAAGTGGAGTATGGATGATTAATTTGAGGAATTTCTACATGTAAGGGCATGAATATTTGGAAAATTTGGAATCTGCTAGGAAAGTCAAGGCCAATATACAACTTGGTAAGTGCTTCAATGGACAGAGGAACTGCTTGAGGATCATGCTTGAGCTGTAACATCTGATTAATGGATTCAACAGTAATAGTGAAAAGTACTTCTTTATTGGCATTGACTATTGCTCTTTGCTCAGGCATATAATGATGATTGCATAATCTAATGAATTCTTGGCATGAATGTGTAACTGGAACCACATATTTGGGCAAGTGTGATTCCCAAATTTTAACTTCTTCAACATTATCCAAAGATTTTTCATAGCTCCAGTTGTGAAGTTCCAACAAATTGAATTCTACAATAGGATCTGCTATCTTATAGTCAATATCTACTAATGGGGTATGCTCAATATCTACAACTGGGGGTTGTAGAGTATTTATAACTATGGCAGTCTTAGAAGATGCAGCTGGAGTAGATTTAGGCATTTTGAGGCTTTTTGGACTACAAAACTCTACTTTTAGGTTTTTTTGGCTACTTCTGCCAGATTAAACAGTTTGCAGAAGTATTTTTCACTCTAACAAGGATTTCTTGGATGAAAATAGGTAAAATATAGTCTTTCTTTGGGATTTTCCTTTCACTTTTGGACTGTCAATAAAATTTACAGACTTTTACTAGTCTAGAAATAAGAAACAATGGTTTCTTGGGCCTTTTTCAATGAGTAATTGGGTAAAAAGTCTTTTGATATTGGGCAAAGAGGCTTAGGCTATCTTCAAAGGGTTTCTGGGCTTAATTTGGAGTTTAAAACAATGCGCAGCATAAATAGGGTTTTTTTTTTATAGAAATTTTGACAAGGTTTGGCCTGTTTTTTGGATATTTTAATGAGTTTGTTTAGGTGGATTCGAGATCTAAATGTAATTGGTTACTTTGTAAAAGTATTTTTAAATAAAAAATAGGCTTAATTGTTGTAGGAATACCTGTTATACACAAGTACTAGTTTTTTAAGAAGTCTGAAGGTTTTTGAACAGGTTCTGTGGTATCTTTTCGATCTTTGGAGCAATGCAAAGATCCTCGGCAATCTTCAATAGGCTCAGGCCGAAATATGCAGGTTTTTGGCATGAAAATGGTGGAAAATGGTTGTATCAAAGTCGAAATAGCTTCTATAGAGGTTACGCGCAGAAAAGATAGAAAATCAATGCATTTCCAATGTTTTTTAGGCAAATTAGGGCTAACAAGCGCCTGCAATAAATGGCGGTCATATAAAAATGGCAGTTTTCAGGCTTAAAGGGTAAAAAACCGTGAGTGGTTATCGTGTTCACTTTGGGTGGTAAGCTGTTTTGGTTGAAATGGATGCGATCCAATAAGAAGGGACCACGTGGAGGAGGAAGAAAGTCAAATACCACCCTTTTCGCGTAGAAATGAGATGGGGAATATCGCACAAGTTTATTTGCAATATGGATCTTCCGCCGTTGGATCTTGAAGGATTCATGCGAACGATTAAGATCAACTTTGAGGGCTGCATCAGAATTTGGGAGTGGGTTCGGGGTGTATTAACGTGACAGGGACATGTTTTAAACTTTATGAATATGCGTTTAATAAAGTTAAAACCTTAGGTTTATAATATGCTTGGGATGTTTCAATTAAAACATTACACAATGTTTCAACCATATGCAAGCTTTATTATATAATCTTTAAACATTTAATAGTTGTTTAATAACTATAGGGGCATGGTATTTTGTTTTATTGATAGGTTTAAACCAATGGAATAAGGGCAAGGTTTATATTTCGCACATGGGATATTTAAACATTGGCTTAAACATAAAATAGAGGGTTTTGTGGGTTATTTTAAATATAAGGGTTTAATACTATACGAGAGGGTGTAGTTTAGGGTTTTAATAAGTAAGTTAGAAGTTAATATGAAAAGAGATAATGTATATAATGAATAAAATACATATTTTAACACTACGTAAAGTGCAAAATAAAGCATAAATTGTCTTTGGTGTATCTTTCACACTTTAACTTAGGATAAATGCATTTTATGGGTTTTGAATGATTTTTTGAAAGGAAATAAAATTAGTTATTTATGGTTTTACTTTTTACTAAGTAAAAATGGGTTTTTACTTAGGAAAAGGGATTATGATTATGGATGAAGGGTAAATGTTGATGAATATGGGTTTTATGTAGGAATTCAATATTTTTAACTAATCAGTCATTCAGCCTTGGGTCCGGTCCCAATAGAAGTCAGATAAATGCTCTGAGCCTCTTTAACTGATAGTTTAGAATACTGAATAATTGTAGGGGAGGGGAAATTAGTGATTTTTTCAAGATGATGCTTTATTACATGCTTGCACAACTGCTTTCTACCTACCCATCATTGTTTCTAACATTTTTTACTTCATTTTCGTGGGTGCATTTAGGCTTGCAACCTTAAATCAATTTTATTTCAAAAGCATAAAAACTATCTAAGTCTAACCTTATTCCATCCGAGGGCTCATATTCAATTGTTGAGCTCCTCATTTATTCTCTATTTAATCTATTGATTTTCCAAGTTTATACTGTTTGACATATCTTTATTCTCTATCTAAAACATGAAATTCAAAGCATGAAAAGTTAAGATTAAACAGTTTAACTGATCATGGATTATGGCATTTATTGACAACTGCACGTAATCATTATTCTTGCAGTAAAGTAAATAGTAGTGGCATTTTGACTTGCTCACTTTCATGTCTTATTTTTCTCTTTTTTCTTTTTGGGGTCTATTTTTTTCTAAGTCCTTTGATATTTCTTTTAGGACTTTTACCCTCTTTTCCTTTTTTTTTATTATTTTTCATTTTCAAAATATGGGAAAACAACTTGCAGAAAGCAAGGTATGTACATATTTACAAGACTATCAAAGTCAATTCAAAAATTATGAATCCTATTATTATAGGACCCTAACAATAGCTCCACATGGGGATGCCATTTCCTGGTGAAATGCCAAGAACTTTTAGACTAGTAGCCTTTGAATTTTGACTATGATGACCTTGTAAGTATCTTTCCGATCTCTACATTTATTCATACTTATGATATTTTACCTCTCAAAGCTTAGGGCCTTCTCTCTGAGCTTCAACTTTGTTAGGAAAACATCCAATCCAATCTAAACTTTTCAATGTATATGTACAATGATAAAAGTAAAAGAAACTAACTATTTGTTATCTCAGGAGAGTAGTAGTGCTTCAACATTCTACCATTTACTGGTCCATCTAGCATAGCTGATCCATCCATTTCTTTCAGATAGAAAGAATTACTACCTCTATATCCATAAATCATAAAAGGTCCTCTCCATAGAAAATCAAATTTTCCATGTTTACCTTTGTCTTCTCTTCCTGAATCCCATTTTAACACTTTATCTCCAATGTAGAAATATTGTTTAGTCTTTTTATCAAACACATTCTTTACCTTATCCTGGATAACTTGAGACTTGATATAAACTTCTTCCCTTGTTTGTTGCAAGTGAATAGTTTGATTGATCCTTCTTTGAATGTCACTTGTTTCAACTTGTAACTCTTGGATAATCTTCATCACTGGTACTCCTAGGGAGGATGGAAAAATAACATCCATTCCATAAACAAGTTGGTAAGGGGATGTACCAATAGATTTTTTAGTTGTAAGTCTATTTGCCCATAAGGCATTGACTAACTTCTTATTCCAAGTCTTTTTATTATCTTGCAGTAACTTTTTGATGATGTTTACAAGGATTTTATTTGAAGATTCAGCTAGGCCATTACCTTGAGGATAATATGCAGTAGAATGACCTAGGGTAATATGGTATTTATGGAAAAAGTTAATCATTTTCTTAGATTTGAATGTTGCTGCATTGTCAGTAATTATCTTTTGGGGACATCCAAATCTTGAAATAATGTTACTTTCTAGGAAGGAGATAATGACAGTATCTGTGGCTTGCCTATATGGTATGGCTTCAATCCACTTGGTAAAATAAATAGTGGCTGTCAAAACCCACTTATGTTGGGCTGATGATGGGGGGTGAATTTCTCCAATGAAGTCAAGACCCCATTGTTGAAATGACATTTCTATAGAGATGGGCTTTAACTACAGGGGTAACAGCTTTTCCTCACCCTCAAAGATTTGGCACTTATGACAAGAGGTCACATATTTTTTGACGTCTGCAAACAAGGTGGGCCAGTAAAAACCAACTCTTAGGATCTTGTCTGCAATAGTTTTCCAGTATAGATGTCCTCCACAGTCACCTGCATGAAATTCTTGTATTACTTTATCAACTTCTTCTTTTAACAAACAATTTAATAAAATTCCACTTTGATCTCTCCAAAAAGTACCTTGTCTAAAATACAAAATCTTACTGCCTTAAGCTTTAGGAATCTGGATTTTGTTCTTGATAAACCAGGAGCAGCTTGTAAGTTTAGTAATACAAATATAATATCTGCATATCATGGCGAGTCTGAAAAGGCTTCACTGATCTTTGGAGTCGCCATCTCTTCCTGATCATCTATTTGGGAAATAAAATTTATGTCTAGGGCATGACAATTTGATTCAACCATGAGTCTGGCTAAACCTTGAAATTTTATCAACTTTGCGGGCTTTATCTCTATGTCATATTCTCAGATAGTGGAAATCCACTTACCTCTTCTTCCAGCGGGACCATCCTAAGTAAGAATGTCTTTTACAACAACGTTTGGGACATAGGAAATGATGTGAGAATAGAGAATGTAAACTCTGAAGTCTTTAATGGCCTTTACCAAAGCCAAGGCTTGTTTTTCCATGATATTGTACTTCAAAGATGCATCTCTAAGTGTTCTGCTAAAGAAAGCTATGGGTTGTTCATAACCCTGGTCATTTTTCTGCAATAAAACTGCAGCAATGGTGTGTTTTGAAGCAAATGAAAAAATGATGAAATCCTTTTTGAAATCAGGACTTATAAGGACTGGGGTTTTGGTTAAGGCCTGTTTGATGGATTCAAAAGATTGTTTGGCCTCAACAGTCCATTTAAGAACTTAATCCTTTTTAAGCATGTTATTTATTTCTCTAATTATCTCAGCTAAATTGGATATGAATCTTCTTAAAAAGTTAATCTTACCTAGAAAGGCTTGTAACTCTTTTATGTTTTTTGGTGGATTGATGTTAAGAATTGCTTCTATTCTTGCAGGATCAATTCTAATTCCTTCTTTAGAAATTATGTGTCCTAGTAACTTGCCTTATTATAATCCAAATAAGGTTTTCTTAATATTTAATGAGATGCCAAACTTTCTGCATTTTATAAAGACTTGTTTAAGATGATCTAAGTGTTCATGATCAGTCGTAGAAAATATAGTTATGTCATCTAAGTAAATTACCAAGAATTCATTAATTTCCTTTGCAAAGGCTATATCCATAGCGCTTTGAAATGTTGCCCCTGCATTCATTAAACCAAAGGGCATTTTTACATACATAAAAGTACCCCAAGGAGTAGTAAAAGTTGTTTTGGCTTGATTCTCTGGTTGGACTAAAAGCTGGTTGTATCCTGAAAATCCATTTAAAAGAGAAATCCTAGAAGATCCAACTACCCTTTGTAAAATATGATCCATTTTTGGTAAATTATAGTTGTCTTTTAAGGATACTTTGTTTAGATTCCTAAAGTTAACACATAACCTAATCTCTCCTGTTTTCTTTCTGGTTGGAACTAAGTTAGAAACCTAATCAGAATATCTGATTGGTGCAATTATATGTGCATCATACATTCTTTTAACTTCTTTTTCTATTAAGGGCATCAAAACAGGGTTGACTCTGCTTAACCTCTGTCTAAAGGGATTTTGATCTTCTTTTATTGGAATTTTATGTTGAATTATGTTGGTGTCATAGGATTTAAGGTCCTCATAACTCCAAGCAAAAACATCTTGGAATTCCTTAAAAAGAGATATATATTTTTCCTTTTCTTGTTGAGGTAAGGCTTTGGAAAGTTTGATCATTTTGGGTTTCAATTCTGTGCTTATGTTGCATTCCTCAATGTCAGATCTAAGTGGCTCCATTTTGGGTTTTCTAGAAACATCATTTGAGTCAAATAAATCTTCCAATGGAGTTAAACCTTTTGGTAAGAAATTGTCTTTGAAATTTAATATATCAGATTCTTCATTAATTATCTCATCAATTTCTACCCTCTCTAATTTATCTATATCTAATTGATTGAATTTAGTTGGTCTAGCAAACTTTAATTTATTTACATCTACATTATTCAAATCTATTTCACTATCTAAATCTTGATCTATGGTACAATCAGTATCTATTTTACAGTTCTGAAATTCACCTTCAGTATTCATAAAATTATAAATTTGCTGATCTTGTGAAAAAACCCACCAATATTTGAGGTTGTATGGGATTATTGGTTTGTGCTTTACTTCTGCAGTATACATATGATTAGGCTGAAAAGGTAAATTACAAGTGCTAGCAAAGGTCGCTACAGAATGTGCTTGTAAATTTTTCCTTCTTGGTATTGCAGATAAATAACATTCCAATAAATCATCAATTAAATCTAGTACAATCTCTCTATATTATCCTAATCTATGATTGTAAACAGAATATTCACTTTTAATTTGTTTTACAAAGTCTCCCATTATTGCTATTCTTTTACCTCCTAAATTTTAATAATATGGATTCCTAAAATGAGGGCTTCATACTCAGCCATATTGTTTGTGCATTTGAAATTCAGCCTGAAAGCATGGCATTCTGCATGATTTTTCTCTATATTAGTTATCCATACTCCTGCTCCTGCTCCTAACTTATTTACTGAACCATCAAAGTATAAATTCCATAAAGATTCATGACATACGTTATCATTGTTGTGTTTTCTTTTCTTCCTTTAGTTCAGTCTTGATTTCATTATCAGTTTCAGCATTACATAGGATGAATGAGTCTAGGTCAGTAGGTGTAGCATAGATAGGATAATTTATTGATCTTGCTGCATTACTTAACATGTATTTCATTAAATTTTCCCTATATAAATTTTTAGGTTGACCAAAGACTGATATAGTAGCATAAGACATGTCCAATTGTAGAGATCCCTGTAACTTTGCTCCCCATGAGCGAGATAATAACATTCCATATTTGGGTGGGATATCAGCTACTACAATGTCCATAAGTATACTCTCACCAGGATATTGAACTAGTGTTACACATAAATCTTTGATTAATCCTAGGAATTTTACTTTGCTTGAGTCAAATGAAAATAAATCCTTGTAAGGCCTTGTAATGTCTAAGTTCAGGGTTTCCATTATAGATTTGGGCATTAGATTATGTGAAGCTCCTGAATCTAACATTGTGTTATGTAAAATTTTATCATGAATGGTTAAACTGATGTAAAATGGAGGAACTGATCCATCTTGATGTTTTCCATTTACATCTAGGCCAAATATCAACTCTGGTTGATCATCATTCAATTTTATGGAGTCGTCTCCATCATTTATGTTTAATGTTTCAGTGATGGTTGATTTATACAAATAATGTTTTACCAATTCTGTTAAAGGAATTGGTATTTTTAACTTTGAATCTCAGTTTGTATATTAAATGAAGGTTGAGATTTACTTATTTGAATTAACTCTTCTTTGGTAACTGTAGTTTGTGTTGGTTTATATTGTTTTTCTACAGTTATGTTTTCACTTTCAGTTTGAGTTTCTTGTGTTTTACTACTTTTTGTTTTCTTTTCAGGAATGTTTTGTGAAGCAATAGATGTTTTTTTTTTTTTTTTTTAGTTTTAGAATTGTTAGAAGTTGTTTTTGCAGTGATAGCTTTTGGATCTGCTGATTTTGGATAAGAAATGGATATTTTAGGATCTAAGTTTGTTGTTTTAGCAGAATCAGATGTTTTTGCAGCAGCAGATTTTTTTGAATCTTTTGTAGCTTGAGCAGCTTCATCTGTTATGTCAACAATCTTAGGGCTTGGTAAAATTTTAGGATCAAAAACTTTTTGGGAAGAACTAGTGTTTTTCCTATTTTCCCTAGGGAGAATTTGCAGAACTTTTGTTGTTGGGTTTCTACTTTTTTCTTATTTTCAATTTGTGTTGTTTTCTTAGTAGAAGTTTCAGTATTTTTCTTACTCCTAAGGTTATATTGCTTGTGAACTTCGTTTATGGCAAAATCATAACCTTGTTTATAATTGAAGGATTCCCCTGAATCTAATTGGAGTTGTTGGAGTTCAAAGATAGTGTTATTATCATATATTCCCATTAGATTTATGGTATCCTCATCCTCAACATTATTTTGAGAACTTAAGCATACTTCTCCTGAAATGGAGGTCTTATTGTTTGGTCTGGGACTGATTCTTTTGATTTTCCTGAATTTATGTTTTTTTCCTAAAATTGAGATTTCTGATTTGCTGTTGATTATCCCATTGAGGTCTTCTTTCTATGTTATCTAGTCTATCCATCATTCTCTCTAAAGTCTTAGCTAATATATCTATTTTTGTGTCTGAACTAGAGGCTTCTTCTTTCATAATTACTCTCATCTCATTTCTTAATCTTGCTTTTTTAGCTATAATGTTTACTTCTACACCTACATCGTCTGTTTGCATTCTTTCTAATGTTTTTGCATTTCTTTCTCTTAACTGATATGCCATGTCAGTGTCAAATCCATCTGGGAATTTGAGCAAGGCAGAGTCAGTAGTGGGTTTTATATTTGCAGTAATTGAATTGTAAACATTGTTATATCTAGTGCAGTAGTCTTGTATTGATTCATTTGGAGCTCTCTTCATTGCATCAAATTCACACAATATTTGTAAGGGATTTTTATTCTTTTCACATTTATTTAAAAATAATCTATGTAAAACAACTATATCAACTATACTACTTGCAGTAAGACCTTTAAACCATTTCTTTACTTCTCCTATTAATGTTTGTGCAAACAACCTCATTTGTACATCTAATTCATCTATCTCATGGAGTTCAAAGTAATCTGTCATTTTGCTTATGTGCTATTGTGCAGTATAATGTGTAGTAGCATAAAACTGTGGTATTTTACTTTGATAATCTTAGGGGCATGTCATGAAGTTGTCTTGGAAGAACTAGGGGAGCATATCTAGCAACGATAGCTTGAATTCTAGTTTGGCTAGGAGGTAAAGTGGAAGTACTTGGGGCTGAACTGGAGGAAGAAGCTGATGAAACTGGATTATAAAATGTTGAGCTAGAAAAAGTAGTGGAAGAACTAAAAGATGAGGTGGAGGTACTAGGAAGTGAAAATGGAATGTAGGAACTACTAGGAAATGAGAATGATGTGTTTAAAAAAGTAGAAGGTAAACTAGTGGATGTAATGGATGTAGGGGATGAAGGAAATAATACTCTAGGCTGTAATGGTAATCTAGGACTAAATGGATCTATATATTGAATAGTAGTAGAAACTATAGATGATGTAGTGGTATCTAAATGAGGAATGGAAGGTTTATATGTATATGCTAACAGTTGAGCTAATTCTATGTCTTCATCAATTTCTTTAAGAATAGTGGCATTAATCTCCTCAAGTTTGTCTTGATTTTTTACTTTCTTTAATTCAGAGCTTGCTGCAATATTTTTCTGTTTTGATTCCAAAAACAAAATAAAAACAGGATCTAAAACAGCAGTGCTTAAATTACTTTCAGATTTGCTTCTGAACAAATAATTTTCAAATTTCAAATCAAACTCTATATCCTGTAAACTCACTAATTCCTGTGGTAATGAATTAACTCTATTAAATGAAATTTTAACATCTAAATCTTCTATCTGTTTTTTCTTTTTTCCAATTCTATCCAGGTTGTCCACTATAACAGCAGGTTTAGGATCCAGGTTAGACCTGGTATAATAGACTTTCCTAGAAGCCAGAATTACAATTTTTTTGATAAAACGATACTCACAACTTATAAAATAGTCTTAAATTCAAAAAGATGATGGAAAAAGTTTCTTTAAGAATTATTTTATGACTGAGGATTGGTTAGTTCCCCAGTATGGTCACTAGTATGTTATCTCTCTAGTAATTCTAAAGTTGTGATATTTTGGTTTAAAGTCTAGGAACACGAGAGTTAACCACAGACCAACTTTTAAACTCTAAGATCTAGCCTTCTTAGGGTTCAGAGAGGGCTCTCTCTATAAGATTTAAATTTGTTTGTTTTATAAAATATTAGGCTAGTTATGATGGTGCAATTTGGTTTTGGTTTGTTTGATTTGATGGGAAAAATCACCTAATGAGATGGATAGTGGGAAATATGTTTTTCCATTGGGTTGAGGAGTCAAAAATCAAGCAGACAGAGATAGGATCAAGGTCAAGAGGTCAAATGTTTTCAGAGTAAGATAGATACCCCATGAAGATCTTGGAAGGCTGTTTCGTGAGGTGATATGATCGGGATAAAGAGCAATGAAGGGTTCCTTGATCCGGAAAAGAGAAGTAGTAAGAAGAGGTCAAACGAAAGAGGGATCAATTAAGGGTTCCCTACTCGGGAAATCAGCAGAAAACATAGAAATGAGAAACAGTAAAAACATGGTGCTTTTAACAAATCCTGAAGTAATACTCCTATTTATTCATTCAAATTTGGAAAAAATTTATGCATGCATGTAACAAAGAAAGATAACCAATGACAAGAAGGAAATACTTCACTTCAATAGCTCATCATATGAATCCTGAAATATGATGCTAATTGATCCAATCCAGTCTGCTACTTGAGATTTGAAACACAAAAGCCTTCAAGTCCAATAAAAAATGACTATAGAAATCTTCAACAATTTATTACATAATAATACTTCTAAAGATGAAGTATTGATACATAATTGTTTGCAAAATATCCTAGAATGCTTCTAGGAATTATCTAAGGAAAATAAAAATATATATACAACAAAATAGAGATAGCTACTTAACAAATCAGCAAGCTGTCCTATCTATCCAAAAGAAATAGTAACTAATTATGGATGAGGTGCAGCTAGCTACTTTGGTGTCTTTCTTGCTAGATTTTAGATATTTCAAGTTGGTTTTGAAATCTGATCTGCTTTCTTATACTCTTTCACTGATTCTCTTTAATCTCGGATACACTTTTAAACTTAGATACTCTCAAACCACTGTAAAATATGTTTACTACTATAAAAATATGTTTTGACATCAATTCAACAAATTGTTTTCTCTTTTATCTTTCTGCTTTTTTATCTTTCATAATAAATTTGTCAATGACTCCCAATCTTCATCATTTGGAATTCAGATCTTCTTGAGCTTTCTAAAATTATCATCTGCTTCTGTATACCTGGAAAAAGTTGGTTTAATAACAAACAAGTGTCTTATCTCATGTTGCAAATAAAATAAGTCCTCAAAACTTCTGAGTAAGAATTTTCCTATTGGAGTGCCTTGTCCACCTAATTTCTCAACTTACTCCTTTGCATATTCTCTGATATTTTTATTGTAATCCTCCTGAGGCATTAATTTGTCATTGATGACCAAAATATTAGGCAAACTTCTTTGCCTCAATTTTCAAATTTGACCATAAACCTGGTTATGGTGATGTTCATATTCTCACATTTTTCTTCGAGCTGTTTCATTAGGTTCTTTTTGGTGATAACTTTCCTTATCTCAAGGATAGTTTCAGTCCTATCAGTAATTTCAAGTTCTTCTAGCTCTTGCTTGTTTTTGTTGTTAAGAAACTTGATCAATTCTATAGCTTGTTCTAGTTTGTTGTCAAGTTCCTCCTTAGTCTTTTGAATCTTTTCTAATGTTGCTTTGAGTAAATCTCTATGTAGAAAAATCACTTGAATTGAAGGCCACACATCATTTATGGCTTCTATGATCTTGTTCCATAAATGATTTTTCACATATGAAATATGTTCCTTTAAGGTTAATTCCTTTTGTAACTTCTTCAATTCTTCATTTAGTCTGATGGAATTTTGCTCATGTGTTTTGGCATTTATTTGAGCCAACTTGTTTGTATTTTATAGATTGTCAACTATCTTTTTCAATCTATTAATTTCACTTGTCTGAAGTGACATTTCTTCCATAGCTTTCACTAGTTTGCTGGCCTCATCTGTAGGGTGAACTGCTGTAGTGGATGAATCTGTAGTTGATGTTGTGGATGATGTTACTAGAACTACAGTAGCCAATGGCTCTTTGGGTGACAACTCTTTTGCTAGAGTTGATGGCACAGTTGTAGTGATTACAAGAATAACTGTAGGAATTTCTGGTACTTTTGGTTTTTCTTTTTCCTGGACAATTTTATTTATTTGAATCTCCATTTCTTTGATCTGTGATGTCAGCTAAAAATAAAATTCATCATGTCATCCTTCTCATTCTGTCTTTCTATTATTTCCTTGGCTTGATGATGTTCACTTGATGGCATTTTAAGTTGTTTCCTTATTGCTGCAATTTCCTCATTTTTCTTCTTCACTAATTGCTCTGCTGCTTTGACATTTGCAGGGTCATATCCAACCTGCAAGACCAATTCTTCCAAGGCTTTAATTATGAGATATTTAGCATATAAGGATGCTTTTTCCATTTTCATTTGATCTTTCATGTTTTTGATAATGTTCTGAAGGTTTCGAAAACTCATGGCTTTGGTTGTAACAGTAGAGTACAACATCTCTGAACTCTATCTATGAAATTCTATCTGATCAAGAGCATGAATTTTTTTTGTTTGAACTTCTAAATCAATATTCTTATAATCTGCCACTGTCTTTGTAGTTTTCACTGTAGGCTACAATACTGACATGATTAGCTTTTTGTTTGAATAATCAAAGGCAGACAAAAGTCTATTTTGAACACTTGGTGTTTGTTTCAGATATTGAGAGTAGATATCATTTTTTATCTCTTCATTATTTAATTTGATCTGTTTGTACTTTTCCTTGATATATATATCTTTCTCGTCAGCTGTTTGAGAGTATGAAGCTTCCATGTTCTGTTGTTTCTCTATCAACTGTGTATTTCCATTATCAACCTGTTCATCATTTCTATTCTCTGTATTGTGCTCATTTCTGATAACAGTGGCAACATCTGTGTTGGTGTCTGGGAGATTTGTTTCTTCAACATCAATGGTTACCTTTTCTTTACCTACTGAATCTGTTTTAGGCCTTTTATTATATCTTATCTTGAACCTAGTTTCAGTAGTGGTTTGAGCAACATAAGTTTCTTCTTCTCTGACCCTCTTGGTCGTTTTTTCTGGCTCATCTGTATTTTGTAAAGTGTGACTAGTATCACTTTTATTCACTGCATCTACTAAAGTATTTTCTATCTACTCAATCTGATTGGCATATTTCTCTATCTCTGGTTTTGTCTCATGAATGAAGGGTTTCAATTTACATTTAACCCTCATTTTACTTAGTATCCCTTGTGGATCATAATTCCCAGAAAATCTCTCTTCAAACCTGTATTCTAATAGCTGCTTAGCTACTTCTGCCTCTGCATCTCTATGATTGCAAATGAATGGTCCCACTTGATTCTTCAATTTAAATTGTGTTTTCTTCTTTGCTGCTAGGAAATTGATATAATCAGAGTTTAATATTTTTCTGAATACTCCAAGGAAAAAACCCTCATTGATAGAAATTTGGATAACTTGTAGGGTAACAAATTGGATCCAAACACTCTAATCTCAGTGTGTTTTTCATACAAGTACCAATCACCAGTATTGATCTGCTCTAACAACTGTAAAATCTTCTTCATCTCATCATTTATCCTTGGTTATTCAATATTTGTCAATATTTTTATCATTGGATGGATGAAGGAATCTGAAAACTCTGCATAATTAAACTCTGTAGACTCTTTCCTAATAAAAGAGGTCCAGAAAATAACTGAAAGAGGATTCCATTCTACATCAAGCTTTTGAAGGGTTAATGGAAAATTATCTGCTTGAAAATACAAGAACATGTGGAAAAGGAAGGATGTGCATCTAAACACTTCTTCAATTGGCAATTTAACTAATTGGTCATGAATATTATCAATAATATATCCAGCATAATCAAAGATAACAGATGGAAGTTGTCCAGGTGTGAAAGTGGATAGGAAACCTAAAATGGATTCATCTTTATGTTCATCAGTAAAGTACCCTAGCATGAAATATAACATGGAAATTACATGCCCAGATCCCTCTGGAAATTTTGAAGTGGAGTATGGAGGATTAATTTGAGGAATTTCTACATGCAAGGGCATGGATATTTGGAAGATTTGGAATCTTTTAGGAAATTCAAGGCCAATATACAACTGGGTAAGTACTTCAATGGATAGATGAACTGCTTGAGGATCAGGCTTGCGCTGTAACATTTGATTAATGGATTCAACAATAATGGTGAAAAGTAATTCTTTATTGGCATTGACTATTGCTCTTTGCTCAAGCATATAATGATGGTGGAATAATCTAATGACCTCTAGGCATGAGTGGGTAACTGGAACCACATATTTGGGTAAGTGTGATTCCCAAATTTTAACTTCCTCAACATTATCCAAAGACTTTTCATATCTCAAGTTATAAAGTTCCAGCAAATTGAATTCTACAATAGGATCTACTATCTTATAGTCAATATCTACTAATGGAGTGTGTTTAATATCTACAATAGGGGGTTGCAGAGGATTTATAACTATGGCAGTCTTAGAAGATGCAAGTGGAGTAGATTTAGGAATTTTGAGGCTTTTTTGGATTACAAAAGTCTTTTTTTGGCTTCTTTGGTTACTTCTGCAAGATTAAACAATTTGCAGAAGTATTTTTCACTCTGATAGGGATTTCTTGGATGAAAATAGGCAATATATAGTCTTTCTTTAGGCTTTTCCTTTCAATTTTGGACTCTTCAACTTGATTCACAGAACTTTATTGGTTATAAACAAGAAACAAGTGTTTCCTGAGTTTTTGCAATGAGTAATTGGGCTAAAATTCCTTTAAGGTTTAGGCACAGAGGTTTAGGCTACCTTAAGAAGGTTTCTGGGCCCAATTTGGGTTTTAAAACAATGCGCAACATGAACAGGGTTTTTTCAGAAATTTTGACAGGGTTTGGCCTATTTTTTGGATATTTTAATGAGTTTGTTTGGGTGGATTCGAGTTCTAAATGTAATTGGTTCCTCTTTTAAAGATTTTTAAATCAAAACATGCTTAATTGCTAGAGGAATACCTGTTATACATAGGTACTGTTTTTGAAGACGTATCTGAAGGTTTTGAACAATTTCTATGGTATATTTTCAATATCTAGAGCAATGCAAAGCTCTTCAGCAATCTTCAATAGGTTTAGACTGAAATTTGCAGGTTTTCGGCCTAAAAATGGTAGAAAATGATTGTTTCATAGTCGAGTTAGGTTATATAGTGGTTATGCACAGAAAAAATAATAAATCAGTGTATTTCCAATGTTTTTAGGAAAATTAGGGTTAATAGGCGCCTGCAATAAATGGCGGTCATATCAAAAATGACGATTTTCGAGCTTAAAGGGTAAAAAAACGTGAGTGGTTATCGCATTCACTTTGGGTGGTAAGCTATTTTGGTTGAAATGGACGCGATCCAGTAGGAAGGAAACATGTGGAGGAGAGAGAAATTTAAAATACCACCCATTTCGCATAGAAATGAGATGGTGGTTATCGCACAAGTTTATTTGCAATTTCGTTTGTTAGCCGTCGGATCGTGGGGTTTGATTGCGAACGGTCCAGATCTTTTTTGGGAGCTGCATCAGGTTTTGGGAGTGGGGCCCAA
>JAXQQM020059888.1:0-44681 GCA_034641835.2 Pinus albicaulis | reverse complement strand
ATGTAGGTAATAAAACACAAACTTAGATTAAAAAAAATATATAAAAACAATAAAAAAAACCAATAAAAATGTAAAAAAAAAACAAAAATAGCTCATAAAAAGAAAAAATTTAAACAAAAATAAATAAATAAAACAAAAATATTTGAAAATTATATCAAAGGAAATGACAAAATTTGAAGAAAAAAACACATAATTTAAAGAAAAAAAACAAAAATTCACGAAAAAATAAAAAAAATAAAAATCAAAAACATTTTTTTTCGAACTTATTAAAAAAAACAATATATTTAAAAATATATATATATTTAAATATATTTAAAAATATATATATATTTAAAAATATATATATATTTAAAAATATATATATATTTAAAAAAAAATTAAAATAATTAAAATTACAAAATTAAAATTTAGGAAAAAAAAATTAAAAAAAATAATAATTTAAATTTAAAAATATAAATTAAAAAATAATAATAATAATAAGGAAAAAAATACAACTTTTAAAATTTACAAAAAAAACAAATTAAAAAAAAACAATTAAAATTGAAAAAGAAAAAGAAAATAAAAATTAAAAAAAAAAAATGAAAAAAACCTATCATTAAAAAACAAAAAAAATGAAAAAAACCACGTGCAAATAATTAAAAAACAAATATACATAAATTTAGTGTTTTTTTTTTTTTTTTTTTTAGTGAAACCATTTATAGATTTTAAAAATGAAAAACTAAATAAACGAAAAAAATAAGAAAAACAATTAAATTAAATTAAAATTTAAAAATTTTAATAAATAAATTTTAAATTTTAAATTTAAAAAAAAAAAAAAATTATTCTATAATATTAAATATAAAAAAAAAATTAAACATATTGAATTTAAAATAAAAAAATTGGATTAAAAAAATAATTTTAAATTTTTTGAAATTCAATTTTTTTTTTTTAAATCAAATTAAAATAAAAATATTAAAAATTAAAAAAAAATAAAAAAATAAAAATAAAATCAAATAAAAAATAGATGTAAGTATATATTTAAAATAAAATAAAATAAAAAAGACGAATTTTACTTCAAATCAGTAAAATTAAAAAAAAAACAATTAAAAAAAAAAATTAAAAAAAAAACAATTAAAAAAAAAATTAAAAAAAAAAACAATTAAAAAAAAAATTAAAAAAAAAAATCAATTAAAAAAAAAACTTTAAAAGAAAAAAACAATTTAAAAAAAAATCAATTAAAAAAAAAAAATTAAAAAAAACATTTAAAAAAAAAAATTTTTAAAAAAAAATCAATAAAAAAATGTTTTATATGGGGGCGGCGGTGGCCGGCCGGGCGGCGCCCCGGGGGCGGCCCAGCCGGCCTCCCGGGCCCCGGCGGGCGGGCCGCCCCCATATAAAACATTTTTTTATTGATTTTTTTTTTTAAAAAAAAAAATTTAAATGTTTTTTTTTTTAATTTTTTTTTTTAATTGATTTTTTTTTAAATTTTTTTTTTAAATTGTTTTTTTTTTTAAATTTTTTTTTTTAATTGATTTTTTTTAAAATTTTATTATTTTTTTGTTTTAAATTTTTTATTATTATTATTATTTTTAATAATTTTTATTAAATTTCGCCCATTTTTTTTATTTAATTGATTTTTTTTTTTTTAATTTCATAATTTTTCATTGTTATTAACTTTTACTTTTAGTTTTTTAATATAATTTTATAAAATTCAATAAATTTTTTATATTTTTTTTAATTTATTTCGATTTAATCCACTTTTAATTGATTTTTAAAGTTTTTAAAGTTTTCGTTTAACAATATATATATATTTTTTCTTTTATATTTAAAATTTATTTTTTCTTTCAAAATTTATTTGTTTATTCATTTATTTATTAAAATTTAATATTTTTGTTTTTAAATTTAATTTGTTATTTTAATATTAACCTCTCTTTTTTTTTAATTTAATAAAATTTGATGTATATACCTATTTTAATTTTGAGTTCATATATATATTTTATTTTTTATAATTTAAATTTAATTTATTTTTTATAGTTTATTTGTTTTTTTAATATATATTGTTTTAAATTTGATATTTTTATTGTATTTTATTTTTATTTTTTATTTTTAATTATTTTTTTTTTCCTTTTAATTTGAATAGTGTTTTTTTTTTTTTAATTTTTAATTTTTAAATTTATTAAAATTTAATATATTTCCTTAAATTTAATTATTTGTTTTAATTTTTTTTCTCTTTTTTTAAATTTAATAAGCATTTTCTTTTTCTTTTTTAAATTTAATTTCTATATTTTATTTTTTTAATTTCCTTCCTTTTTTTACTTGTTTTTTTTTTTTAAATTTAATATTTGTTTTTTTGTTTTTATTTTTATTTTTTAATTTCTATATTTTTTTAAATTTTAATCTTAATTTTTTTTTGGTTTATTTTTTATTTTTTTTTTCCTTAAATTTTAGGTTTTTTTAATGATTGAAATAAAATTTTTACTTTGTTTTTATTTTTATTTTTTTTATCTTCATATATTTTTAAATTTTAAGCTTTTCAATGTTTTTATTTTTTTAATTTATTTTTTTTCTTAAATTTTAGGTTTTTTTTTAATGTTTGAATTTTAAAAATTAATAAATGTTACTTCTATTTTTAAAAATGCCAAAAGTATGACACAATTTTTTTTTTGTTATTCCAGCATCAACTGGTTTTGTTTTGAGGGTGTTTTTTCAATCCTTTTTTCAAGAAACAATTTTGTTTTTACCATAATTTTATAAAATGTTGAAATTTGACCTTAAAAAAAAACGAAGTGCGTTCTGGAAGACACACTTTTTTTTTTGGGTGTTTTTTCAATCCTTTTTTCAACAAACAATTTTGTTTTTAGCATAATTTTAGAAAATGTTGAAATTTGACCTTAAAAAAAAAAACAAGTGCGTTCTGGAAGACACTTTTTTTTTGGGGGGTGTTTTTTCATGTTTTTTGAGAGTTTTTGGGCTAGAGTTCCCGTTTTGAGGTCAGGTTACCTATTTCATCGGTAACTATGTTCATCTTCCAGTGAAAAAATCATTCAAAAGAAAAATAGTGCAGAGATTTCATCATCCAGCAAGACAGTTGAGAAAGAAACGGATATCATTGAGAAATATAAAGAGATTAAAATAAAAATTGAAGCATTGAAGGCTGTTACATATGCACAATACTGGAAGCAAACTCCCAGTGACCAGAATAGGTTGCTTTCAAATTTTGACCTCAAGACAAAGAAAATGTAGATGACATTCCTACAACCAAAGGTACAGGCCCCCAAAACTTTAGAAGACTATAAAAAGACAAACTTTGAAGTTCTTTCCAAAGATGTGCATCCAATTGACCAAATTGAATTTTACAAACAGGCGGGAGAAATGATATATTCAACCATGAAACATAAATCTATATGTGTCCAAAAGTTGCAGAACTCCCTAGCAAATGTACATTCACAGTTAAAGCTAGAGAGAGCATCATCAAAAGAAAAATATAACAGGATTAAGTCACTGGAATATTTGGTAATAGAAGTTGGTTATAATCCAAAAGACATAAAAGTAGAAAAATAACTTATAAAGAAGAAAAATGCATACATAGCTACACTGAAGAAAAAATTAAAATTACCAACTACTGAGCATCCACAAACTAAGGAGGTTTTGGAGAAAAACAATCAAAAGGGTGAAATGGTGAATCTAATCATCCAATTGACAGCTCAACTAAAGGAAATGGAAACCTAAATGGATAAACTTGTACAGGAAAAACAAGTTAGCATGGAAGCAATTCCCATTACTCCTATTCCTATAACATCTACATCAGCACCGGTGTCAACATCAACATCGTTGTCGACATCAGCTCCAGTAACTACATCAACATCAACAATACCAACAACTCATCCCACTGATGAGGCCAATAAATTAATCAAAGCAATGGAAGATATGTCCATTCAGACTACAGAGATTAAAAAACTCAAGGAACAAGTAAATAAATTAGAAGATGGAAAGAAATTGGCAGAAGTAATGCAACAAGATGAAGTACAGAAAGGCAATAGATTGACAGACAAAATCCACAAGATAGAAAAAGAGTTGTCACTAAAAGAACCTTTAGCCCAAGAAAAACATAAATTGTGGGCCAATATCATTAACTCAATTAGTGATATTTGGCCTTCTATACAAATCATATTTGAGTAGAATGACTTGGTGAAGGAATCTGGTGATGCAATTCAGAAAGTCAAAGAAAATCTTGGAAAGAAACCAGAGGAAGCTTTTGAAATAATCAAATTCCTTAATTCTAAAAATAAGTATTAATTGGAAGAGCTCGGGATAGCTGATAGAACAGAGACTATACTAGAAGTGAAGAAAGTGATTTCCAAAAGAAATCTGATGATATAGCTTGAGGAGAAATGTAAAACCATGGAAATCACAGTGAATAGGATTTGGAACAATTTTGATGTATTGAGACAAAAAGGTCTGCCTAATCCTTTGGTAATAAATGAAAAACTCATGAGACATGAAGATTATGACAAGAAGTTAAGGGAAGTAGCAAAAGAAACTTCCAAAATTTCCTCAATGAAGGGCATTCCCATAGGCAAGGTATTATTAGAAACTCTAGAAAACTTATTTTACCTCCAGCATGAGGTAAATCACCTTTTTGTAAATAAGCCTACGTTTGCCAAATATTCAGAGGTAGATGAGATTTACCGTAAGATTATGAAGATCAATATCCCAGATGAAGAAACATGGGAGAAATGGTGTGATTTACTATGAAGGGTGAAAGGATATACAGGTGAAAGAACACACAAATAAAAGAGTAGTCAAATGAAAGACATACATATGAAAGAAACAAACAGATGACAGTAATTGAAGAATCAGGGCCAGATATTAGTCAGTTAAAAGGTGTCACTATATTTTTGCATAAAGATATTTTATTTTCCTAGAATAAATCCTAGTCAGTTGACAGGATATTTTTTTGTAAATTTTTGTATAAATACTTCATCATTCGAAGTATCAAGTGTGGATTTATGAATATTTCCATAGCTGACTAATCTCTTGCCTGAGGGTTATTGTACCAACTTCCAGTTGATAGACAGAACAAGTTATAAAGAAACTTCTTTACAGGATTCATGTGTTGAGCTATCTTAGTGAAGTATAAATTTCAATTGTTCATGTTCTCTTTCTAAGTATGCCATAAACTTATATGTGTTCTAAATTTGAATGTTATAACAGGAGTTTTATTGCAGAATTTACTTAAACATTACACTATACTTTTAACTATTATACATTTCTATGTTTTCTTATGATATCCAGTTTAGAGAATTCTTAATTTCCCTCTGATCCCGATTGACTTTCTTCACCCTTCTCCATTATCTAGTTTAAGGAATTATTAATTGCTCCTTGATCCCGATTGAAAAATCACTTCACCATTCAGCCTTGAGATCTGATATTGCTCACCTATCCTGCCCTGTAACACTTTATTTATAATTTTATTTTGTTTTATTTTTAAAGCATATTGACTCCATAGCCCAATGGAAAATGGAAAATCACCTATTCATCTAAATCATTAATTCCACCAAAACAATCAAAATAATCCAAATTAAGCATACATAACTAGCCTAAAATCTATTAAAAAAACAAAGTTAAATCATATAGATAGAGCACTCTTTGAGTTTAGGAAGGCTAGATCCTAAGCTCCAAAAGTGGTTTGTAGTTACCTCTGATATTTCTTTTTAATGCTTAGAACAACCTTTGTAAATTTTGAAGTGATAACATATTGGAAACTCCACCGGGGAAAATCAATCCCTAGTTAAAATAAATCTTAAAGGAAACAATTTTCCTCATTTTACACATTAAGTTTTTAAAAGGTTGTTTTAATTTATTATTATAAGTTAAAATTATGGCTTCTAAAAGAACATATTATACAAGGGCTCATCTTGATCCACAACCTGCTACAATTGTTGATGATCCTGACGGAATTTTAAGAAAACCTAAAAAAGTAGAGATTCAAGGAAGTAGTAGTTAGTTAATCAAATAAAATTCACTTCCTAAGGTGTTATCAAGCATATAGGATACTCAATTTGATTTATCATTTGATCATTCTTTATTTCGTACCAAATCTAAAAACTCAATCCATGATATTGTAATAGACCCCAAATTTATTCAAATTATTGAATCAAAGAAGGATATTATACAACTTGATTTAGGTCAACAACTTCTAGATACTTTTAACAAACTTGATGTTTTAACCTCAAATTTGATAAAAGATATAGAGAAGCCTATTTTCAACAGTCAATTGAATTAGCTGCCCTAACTGCTGCTACCGCTAAGCTCTCTACAGTATCTTTAGAAACTGTAAATATAGCTTCATTCATTTCCACCTCACCCATAATATCCACCACGGTTCATTCCACAAAACCATTCATACCTAAAATTCCTCTCCAACCTAACATTTCAAGTTCATCTTCAAGTGTTTCGACTTCATATTCAAGCGTTTCAAGTTCATCTTCAAGCGTTTCAACTTCATCTTCAAGAACCACTACTTTACCTCCCAGTCAAGCTAAAGTCTTAGCCATGGCAGCTAGATTGCCCCTTTGGCCTTACAGGGCACTTTACATGCCATGCCACAATATTACCAGAGTAAAAAAATTCAATTCGATGATACTAGTTAGTATACTACTCAACAACATGTAGATAAAATAACAGATTATTTTGAGTTACATGAAGTTGATGAGGTTGATATTCAAATGAGATTATTTGCACAAACACTAGTAGGAGATGTTAAAAAATGGTTTAAATCTTTACCGGCTAACCATATTGTTGATTTAGATGCTTTCCACAAATTGTTTATAAATAGATGGGAAAGAAATAAAAACCCTCTATAGATATTATCTGAATATGAAAAAATTAGGAGATCTCCTAATGAATCTATTTAGGATTATTGTACTAGGTTTAACAACATTTACAATGCAATTCAAATAAATATCAAACTGCCACCAGGCCTAGCCCTAATCAAATTTCCAAATGGTTTTGATGCTGACATGTCCTATTAGTTAAGAGAAAGAAACCCTGCAACTTTAGAACCGATGCAGAGTGATGCAGTTAGTGTAGAAGCTAACTTACTAGCTAAAAGAGCTAGGATGAGGAATGAGAGGAGATTGACCATTAAGGAAGAACCATCCACTTCAAATATTAAGATAGATAGTTTAGCCAAAAATGTAGAAAGACTAATGGATAGACTAGAGAACATGGAAATAAAATATTAGTGGGAAAATCAACAAGGTCCCCAAATTAGAAACCCCAACTTTAGGAAAAATCCTAATAATGGTAAATCAAGAGAATTTGTACCTGATCAACAGATTAGACCACCTTTCTAGGAAAATTATGTTGAAATTTTACAGCAGAATGAAGAATACCAGGACACCCAGGTAAACTTGATGGGAATAAACAATGAAGATTCCATTTTTCTTACCCAAGAAGAACAAGAGTTGTACATGTTACGACAATTAGAATTAGATTCTAGAGAGTCCTTTGACTACAAAAATGGCTATGAATATGCTATCTATGAATTTCATAAATAGTATAGCCTTAGAAGTAAAAAGAACACAGAGGTTCCTATTAAGAAATCAGTCCACACCCAAACTAAGAAACAATAGAAGTTCCTGTGACCAAAATTCTACAAATTCTCCCTAGAGAAACTCAAAATACTTCCAGCCCAAAGATTGTAGACATCACATCAACTGCTAATCAAACCGTTCCAGACAAGAAAATTGAAAACAAAATAGTTAACACACAAACTGAATTACCAACTATTGAAAAAAATACAAAAACACGCAAACCATAATTGGTAAAGATGAAACAATTAAATTAGGAAAAAATCAAATTCCATTCAATATCAAAATTGAGATATCCAAATTAAGAATACCAATTCCTTTAACAGAGCTATTGAAAAATGACCCATACAAGGCACAAATTACTGAAAAATTAAACATAGGTGAAGGTGAAGATTTTTTCAACCTCAATGACGATCAACCTGAGTTATTATTTGGTCCTGAAGTAAATGGAAAACATCAACAAGGGGGTGTCCCTCCATTCTACATTAGCTTAAAGATTCATGATAAAATCTTACATAATGCTATGTTGGATTCAGGAGCATCTCATAACTTAATTCCTAAAGCATTCATGGAAAAATTAAACTTAGGAATCACCAAACCCTACAAAGACCTGTTATCCATTGATTCTAGTCAAGTAAAATTCCTTGGCCTGATAAAAGAATTATTTGTAACTCTAGTCTAGTGCCCAGCAAAGAGTACTGTTATGGACATAGTAGTTGTTGATATCCCTCCCAAATATGGTATGTTATTATCTTGCTCATGGGGAGAAAATTACAGGGATCACTGTAATTAGACATGTCATATGCTACCATTTCTGTATTTGGTCAACAAAGGAAGCTTTATAGAGAAACCTTGATGAAATTCATAATAATTAGTTCATAAAAACCATAGAATTACCCTATCTATTCCATGCATTCTGATCTGGACTCATTTATCCTATGAAATTCACACAATCACAAAGATAAAATCACAACTATAGAAGAGAAACACAAAGAAGTCGATAGTGAAAACATAACACATGAATCTATGTGGAATTTAGATTTTGATGGCTCTATAAATAGATTAGGAGCAGGAGCTGGAGTATGGATCTACAATTTATAAAATGATCATTCAGAAGTACATGCTTACATATTAAATTTCAAATGCACTAACAACATGGCAGAATACAAATAATTAGTGCTAGGCCTTCAAATCATAAGAAAACTTGGTGCCAAAATAGTTTCCATCATGGGAGACTCAGAACTCATTATAAAACAAGTCAAGGGAGAGTAAATTACTAATAACCCTACACTTAGGTGTTACAGAGAAACAATCCTAGACTTGATAAGATGTTTTCTTGAGACTGACTTTGCTGTCATTCCAAGAAAGCAAAATATGCAAGCACATAGCTTAGGCACTTTTTCCAGCACATGCAGGTTACCCTTTCAGCTGAATCATTAGTACAGAGCTGAGGTAAGGCATAGACCAACCATACCTAATAATTTAAAGTATTGGAAAAAAATTTCACAAGACAACCAAATTCGTTATTTTATGATTTCTGAAGGAGAAGTTCAAAACGGTAATATAGAAACTGACTGTACATTATATTATACCATAAATAATGAGATATATGTAAATGATGTAAATAAGATAGAACCAACTAGATTCACTAAAGTAGAAATAGAACAATTAGAAACAGTAGAAATTGAGGAATTAATCAATGATGAATCATAAGTTTTAAACATCAAAGAAAACATTTTTCCTAAGGGATTAGCCTCATTAGAAGTCCTCTTTGACTCCAATGATGTAGCTAGAAAACCTAAAATGGAGCCTCTCAGGTCAGATATAGTGGAATGCAACATAGGAACAAAGGAAAATCCCAAGCTTATCAAGATATCTAAGACATTACCTCTAGCTAAAAAGTTGAAGTGCATTAGCTTGCTTAAAGAGTTCCAAGACATCTTTGCTTGGAATTATGAAGACCTCAAGTCTTATGATACTAGCATTATCCAGCATAAGATACAAATTAAAGACAATCAGAATCCATTTAAAAAAAATATAATGATAATTAACCCCGTTCTTATGACGTTAATAGAAAAATAAGTTAAAAGGATGTACGATGCTCAAATAATATCACCCATCATATATTCTGATTAGGTCTCTAATTTAGTCCCCACTAGAAAGAAAACAGGAGAAATCAGACTCCGTGTTGATTTCAGAAACTTAAACAAAGTATCATTGAAGGATAACTACCCCCTCCCTAAAATGGACCACATTCTCTAGAGGATAGTATGGTCATCTAGAATTTCATTGCTTGATGGATTTTCTAGATACAACCAAATCCTAGTCCAATCTGAAGATCAAGCTAAGACTGCATTCACCACTCCTTGGGGAACTTTTATGTACCTCAAAATGCCCTTCGGACTGATGAATGTTGGAGCAACATTCCAAAGAGCTAAGGACATACCCTTTGCAAAGGAAATCCATGACTTTTTAGTCATTTACCTAGATGATATCACTGTGTTTTCCAAGCCAGATAATGAACATCTAGATCATATAAGAAGAGAATTCATAAAATGCAGAAAGTTTGGCATATCCTTAAAACCTAAAAATTCACTTTTTGGATTAGAAGAAGGAAAAATTTTGGGACAAATCATTTTGAAATAGGGCATTAGAATTGATCTAGATAGAATAGAAGCAAACCTAAATATCATTCATCCTAGAAACATTAGAGAATTACCAGCATTTTTAGGAAAAATAAATTTTCTTAGAAGATTCATCCCTAACTTAGAAAAACTAATTAGACATTTAAATAACATGTTAAAAAAGGATTCAATATTTAAGTGGATAGTAAAGTCTAAGAAGTCTTTTGAAGTAGTCAAAGAAGCACTTACTAAATCACCTGTCCTCATAAGTCCTAATTTTAACAGGGATTTCATAATTTTTTCATTTTCTTCAGTAAAACTTTGAGAGATGCAATACTAAAGTATAATATCATGTAAAATCAAGCTCTTGCTTTAGTGAAATCCATAAAATATTTCAAAGTATACATTCTATACTCTCACATAATAGCATATGTTCCAAACTCAGTTGTAAAGGACATTCTAACTCGGAATGGGCCTGATGGAAAAAGAGGCAAATGGATTGCCACAATACTAGAATACGACATTGAAATCAAACCTAAAAAATTAATCAAAGGCCATGGTTTGGCCAAACTCATGGCTGAATCGAACTGTCAAGCCTTAGACATAAATTTCATTGCTACCATAGATGATCAGGAAGAGATGGCAACTCCAAAAATCAGTGAAGCTTTTATAGATTCACCATAGTATGCATACCTTCAATTTTTTTTACTCAACTTACAAGCTCCTATTGGTTTATCTAGAACCAAAAGTAGATTCTTAAAAATGAAAGAAATGAAATATTGTATCTTATATAATGTTTTATTTTGGAAAGATCATGGTGGAATCCTATTAAATTGTTTATTAAAAGATGAAGCTAACAAAGTCATGTAGGAGATTATGGAGGACACCTATATTGGAAAACAACTGCTAACAAAATTTTGAGGGTAGGTTTTTACTGGCCCACCATTTTTACAGATGTCGGAAAGTATGTGACCTCCTGTCACAAATGTCAAATATTTGAACGAAAGAAGAAACTCTTACCATTACCCCTCAATCCTATGTCAATAGAAATTCCATTTCAACAATGGGTTTTAGACTTCATTGGTGAAATTCATCCACCCTCCTCTGCCCAACATAAATGGATATTGACAGCCACTGACTACTTTACCAAGTGGATAGAAGCCATCCCTTCTAGACAAACCACAGGCTCTGTCATTATTTCATTTCTTGAGAACAACATCCTTTCTAGATTTGGATTCTCACAAAAGCTCATCATTGATAATGTTGATGCCTTCAAATCCAATAAAATGATATATTCATGTAACCAATACCATATCACCCTAGGCCATTCCACTACCTATTACCCTCAAGGTAATGGACTAGCAGAATATTTAAACAAAAGCCTAGTCAACATCATCAAGAAGCTATTAGAGGATAACGAGAAAACCTGGAATAAAAGGTTGGTGAATTCCCTATGGGTAGACATACTAACTACTAAGAAATCTATTGGTACATCTCCCTATCAATTGGTATATGAGATGGATGTTTTTTTTCAATCTTCATTAGGAGTGTCAGTTGTTAGTATGAATCTTAATTCCAAGCATACGAAAAAAGACCACTTTAGTTGTGCATAACAAATAGCCCTAACAACAAATATGGTTGCCAATATCTTCAGATATGCAGTTAGGTGATCAAGATAAATGATGCAAAAATCTAGATCTATGCATCAAAAGACATTAAGCAGTAGAAAAACAAGATTTACTCCATGCATCCAATAGAAAAGACAAGAATATGTTGAATGAATTTTGTATTAATGGCACCTGGGAGGAAAACACAGAAGGGTGTTACCAGTTCTCCTCAATGGGATGGGTTCTTGTAAGTCCTCAGCACTTCAGATCTAAAATTCCTCTCTCTTGATGGTGTAGAAAACCCAGACAAAAATGGTAGAAAAATATGACTATGATGGTGGATCAATAGTCAGACCAAAAGTATAGATCCAGAGTGATCTTTAGGCAACAAAAGGTGGTAAATGAATGGGAAAACCCTTCTATTTATAACAAAATATTGAGTTAGTCTAGATATTGGTGCATAATTAAAATATTACTAACCAAATCAAGATCCAACTTTTATGGAATATTTTATTATATTTGTTGGAGGGAAAAGGAATTTGACTTGGGTCAAATCCCTTTATTTGTAAATAATAAATAAATAAATGATTTATTTATCATTTTAAGGATGTGGTTGAGTAATAATCAAATAAATAATTATTTATTTAATTATTTATGGGTGATTTAGTCATATTTAACAAATAATATTATTTAAATAAGGTTTAAATAATTATTCTTAAAAAATAATAAGATAAATAGTGATTTATCTAATTAATTTCCTTGTTTTGGGTTAAATATAACCAGGAATATTAATTAAATTGTTGTTTAACTAATTAGTCCTTGAGGAAAATCAAACAAATGTAGATTTGTTTAATATTTCCTCATGGGGTTTCTTGTTTTGATGATAAACAACTTAATAAAGGTGGTTTACTAAGTTATTTTCATAGGGAAAGCAATTTTACTTAGGGTAAAATTGGTCTTACATGGTGTGCTTGGGTCCATCTAATGATAATAGGTTAGATGACCAAAAAACGGTGTAACAGATTGACCCCCAGCATGTGAGCGTTAGGAGCTAATCGTATGACCAAAGTATGTTGTAAGAAACCAATCACTAGACACCGAAGGGGAAGTCAAAGAGAGAGAAGTATAAGGTAGACCAAAGTGCTGAAAGGACTAGACCCTGAGGAGGTGAGACTTACACGTTTGAAAAGTCTCTTTTATGAGTGAGTACCTGTGCTATAGGTGGCGAGGGAGGCATACCTATGCCCGTTGAGACAAAGTGAAAAGAATAAGGTATCCAATAAACAAGGGACTAAACAATATAGTACATGTTGGCATAAACATGAGCCAGATAAACAACATGATAATGAATCCCACATAAATATTGTGCCTGGGATAACAGCTAGGACTTGTACAATAATATCTAAGTACATGAGATATAAATACAACCCAGATGCCCCTGTAAACAGGAAAGGGCTCTGAAAATCTGACTGATACATGCAATCAAAGAGGCGCTACAAGCGGTTTAGGTAAACATGATCAAATATATGGAGCTACATCAAAGGTTGTAATGAAGAGGTCATTTGGGCATGTGAAGGGCTACCTATAGGGCCACCCCTTCATGAGGGCTAAGACATCTCACACACACCCGGGAATCACTGATATCAGCTACTGCATCACTGAACCATCAGGTATACGGATCTCGATTAGGCTGAAAGGAGTTGGAGTTGAGAAGCAATCAGGTCAAAGGGAAATAAGGAGTCACTTTGCTTGATCCAAGGCACCGGACAAGAGTGGAAGTTGGAACCAAGGTACACCGCCCTCTAGACCTGTCTTCTGGAATGAATGAGTTGATGTCGACAGAAGGAGGTCCGCCATAGGTGAGGCAATAAGGGATCCTCAACTAAGGTACAAGAGAAAAAAGTAGAGAAACTGACAGAATAACACCAGGGATGATGATGAAATGGGGGGTAATAAGTAGTAGACGGATGACTTCCCTTGTTAGAGCATAAAGGGCATGGGTGACTTGGCAGTGACTGACACAATATCATGAGGGATAGGGGATAGTGGGACTGAAGGTCATAATGGGAGACACGAGAGAGGAACCAAGCAATGAAGGATGGAGGACTATAACGAGATACAAAGGGACTCAGGATAAACTCCATGAATGCAATGATGACTCATCTCGGATGCTCTAAACAAGGGTGACTCAATGGTGCTGCCACACAGAAAAAGGCCCAATGGGGACTATAAAAACATGAGTATATGATGGTTACTCATGATGAAGATAGACACAAGAATGGAAAAGTATGAAGGCAAAGGGGTGCCCCCAAGTACAAGTGTGGCATGTGAAGAAATTCGATTTTAAGGAGTGGTGAAGTGACCCTTCTTGGACAAGATGTGTCCCGGTGAAGTATAAAATCACGAAAAATTAACAAATACCCATTTGAGGGCTCGGTGAGAGCTTTCCAATGGTACAAATGGTTTTGAAAACTGAGCTATGGTTTGGCCACAGTAGGCGAAAGAAAAATAAGGAGTTTCTCTTTTAATAAGGCATTTTCCCTCCAAATTTACTCATTTGCATGTGGAGTTGTGGTGAATATAGAGAGGAGAGAAGGCCCTAATTCTTGTGGCAATCATAGTGGACAAACCGACCATTAGAATCGATATTCATCAATTGCAGGTAAGAGGCCTAACCCTACTCTTTCATTTCAGTGGATTGAAAGTTCAGTTTAGGTCCCCAGGGCTCAGAAACAGACCCCTACTATTCACAGTCGGGTCACACTTTTTGGGGCAAAAAGTGCGGCCTGGGTAGCAGGTTTTGGGCAGAAAACTGTGACCTGTCCTAGGTTTGGTCCTGAAAAGTGTGACCTGTCAGGGAGGGGTTTTTCTGTGTTATTTTTTGGCTAAGCATTGGGGTTTTATGTTGAGATACAGTATTTCCTTATGTACACTAAAAAATATGGTGGTTTTGTGTAGATATGGTAGAATTATAGATTAACTGGATAGAGAGGGACCTGGGCACATTACGATTGGAGATATGGGAGGATCAGGGTGTCCATAGTGCATTGTCCAGGTTTGGGGTTTTGAAGTTTGTGGAGAACCCTATGATGAGAGCTGGAGAGCCCTTATTGGCCCAGATTGTCAGCCATTGGGATCCGGACCATGAGGTATTTATAGTGTAGGGGCACCGGATCGATTTGACGGTCCAGGATATATATTTCCTAACAGGTCTCCCACCACTTGGGATAGTCGGGAATACTCAGCCAATGTTACTGCGGGGGCGGAACATTATGGAGTTTGTAGAGCGCCATTGTCGACTAGGTATCCAATTCAAGGGGACTTGGTTACCTATAGGGGATCTATAGAAGTTAGAGACCCGTGTTATGGCCGCAATGATGTTGCGGATCCTAGGAAACCAGGCACTCCACCACATCACTGGAGGGCAGATGATGCTTGTGAAGAGTGTGTTGAGTGGGACCTACTATGGGTGGGCCGAGATGATGCTGTCATCGTTGAAATGACAGTTGTTTCTATGCAAGTGGCAATTGAACCATGACTGTGAATATGGTACATTTTTGTGCTTGCTCTTCTTTGAGAATATCCCTACACTTCAACCTTGTATACAGCTCCAGGATGGGGGCCCGAGAGAGCCTAGGATGCGCCGGTGGGGGCGACTAATGTGTAGAGGAGGAGGTGGGGCAATCAGATGGGTGTTCCAACCCGAGTTCTTTATACATTGGGATCAGATGCCATTGTACATAGACGACTATCCCTATAATGGTATGAGTTATTTTGGGGACTCGGATTTGCCACTACCTCATGGTCGAGTATGGGGGCCCGATGGTAAGTGAAAAATTGCTAATATTTTTATGTGAATTGTAAAGTTTCAGAATATTTTATATGGTACTAATTCTTCCACTTTTGGTATGCAGATACATCACCGATAAAACCAGTCGGGTATATGGGACGACCTGCAGTATCAGGAGCTGCAGGACCTAGTGGACCGAGGGCGCAGAAAAATGAAGATGCAGCAGCCCTCCTAGAGCACATCCGTCATAGATGTGAGAGGCTTCTGACCAGTGTTTCAGAGCGTGGCTGGAAATACTTAGAGGACCAATACATAGAGCCATGTATTGGTCTACCCTCATAGTGGCGAGGGGTCATTCGGCGCTGTTGTGGAGGTAAATCCTTTGTGCGGATAAAGGTGATCCCACTAGCCCTAGAGTGGGTCTAGCAACAATCGAAACATGCAAAGTTATTGGTTCCTAGTTATAAGAGATAGAATCGTGATAGATCGCTTACCGTGATCCCTTCACTTTTGTTGTCGAAGAAGAAGTGGCACTTCTGTTCCTAGCTGGACAGGTCATGATCCGTGAGCTTGCTGCATCTAGATACCTGTACACATGCCAAGAAGAAATACAACATGCAACATAATATTTCACACTTTTATAACTATCGATTAGTAAGAGAGGAACAAATGAAATTGCATTATATAATGGAAAAACACAATCATGGAACCAATAGCAGAGTCATGTATATTAAGATACGAGAGAACGATTACAACCGATGCTCTGACGTAATGATCTTCATTCGATAGGGTTCCAGCGGGATGTGTCTCACAAAGCTCGTCAGGGATTTGACAGAACTCTCTCTCTCACAGGGTTCTCCTTAGCTCTGCTCTTGATTGTCACTCAGCTATAATTTCCTTCCCAAAAGTTCAACTAGCTAGAAAATGGAGAGGGCAGGCTTTTATAGAGGGAGAAGGAGAGGTTAGGCTCGCTATAATCATGGGGGAGAGTCCTATCTCTTAGGAAGGTTTCATGAGAGGTGGAAAAGCACTTCCTAATTAGGGAGATCCGGAGGCAAACAACCCAACCTCATTTTCATGATCTGTTCTGAAGTTGTTAGAATCAAACTTCTGCCTTCTATTGTTAAAAAACATTCCTTAAAAGGCTTGGCGCGGGCATAACATAGGGACAGAGCGCCAACTGGCACGCCCACTAGAGTGCATTTTCCCCATTGGCGCGAGGGATGAACTGGCTACCTGCGCCAATGCCAAAACATGGATTTTTAGGGTTTTCCAGAGGAAATGTTCTTGAGGAGAATTTTTTTCCTTATGCAGAAGGATGCCATCAAGGTGTTTTTAGGAAATTTTACTGTTCACAGGTCACGGGAATAGCCCTCCAATATACAGGACAAGGGATTGCAGGGATGGTGACAAAATGTTGTGTAACAGATGCCCCCTAAAGCATGAGGTTCGAGAGAGAGGGAGGGGTGAAATTCTTTATGAGAATGCACCCAACTGAAAACACTGTCGTAGAAAGACCTGCAAATACAAATACAACTGATATCTCTGATACATGATATGTGGTATGGGCGCAACCATCCAGTAAAGAAGGATCAACAAGTAGACTCAAGTATGGTCGCAGCCATCCAATCGAATGAGTCATGAAATAAATCATAATAATCCACAAAGAATCCACAGCCTAGATGTTTATCAAACAAAATCCAGGGTCTTGCGCTCCATCTTTACCTGAACAGAGTACAAGTTCGAGCATGCGAATATGTGAGCTAAAGTCGAACATGTAAGAACATCATCTAATTACCAGCCAATAATGAAAGTTGTTAACAGACTTGAGATAAACCACCAATAATGACGACGGCTCTCAAGGTACAAGAGGTACAATCCACGAAATGCGAATAGTGATTTGGCGTCGAACACCTGCAGAATCATCCGATCAAAGGCCAATAATGAAAACCTTGCGTTGAATGTGAAGAACCTGCCATTGAGGCATGCAGGCTCCAAGGTACCTAAAGGGAGTCTTTAGATCAGCTTCCTGGGTAATGAGTTGAAGTCGACAGGAAGTGACCTTGATCGGAGGTGGGCCATAATGTTTCCCACATCTTCACCATGAGACAAAGGGACATAATTTTTGTGAATCAAAACCAACAGAGAATCAGAGGGAGGTTGAAAACTGCAGAGGCCAACTTCTCTTGAACATATCGGCAGCACAACATTGGATTTGGCAGTTTTTTACATAAAGGGATCTGAGGTCATGGTGACGTGGCAAAGATCAGATGATAGGTCAAAAGAGATTACCCAAACCCATGGAGGCAATCAGAGAATGAGATGAGATGTTCCCAACCCGACACAAATGCAGACAAGTTCCATTTTCAAGAGCGACATGCTATCGACATGACTATAATACTAGTTCCATTTTCCCCCACCATTTCTGGTGAGTACCCCAATTATTTTTGAAAACAAGCTTGAAGGGGATAGCATGTGCTTGTGATATAAGTTTGTCCTTCAGAAAAATCCAACCTAGTACATTTAACGAGCACTAGGAAGAAGGAACTTGAGTAACGTCATTACGACGGAGTCCGATGTCATCAATTTTTAATGAGTCTGACAAAGGAAGAACTCGGCATCTTTTCATGTTTAGAGAGTTTGAAAAGACAGCGGAAAAGAAAACTCCAGCAGTCCCTTTTCGTAGATAGTCCCACAGATCCGAAAAGTTAGAAAACTATGTTTGAGAGAACCTCCTAGTCACGATAGGCTAGGGTATTCCTTTTTCGTAAATAATCTATCCCAGCCTGAAAAAGGGGTAAACGTATACTGGGTAGATGTCATTTCGTAGCCAATTTAACGAGCTCAAAATGACAAGCGACTCGGCGTTCTTTTTAGTTTTAGAGAGTCAGAAAAGAGCTGAAAGGTGACTCCAGTAGTAACTTTTTTGTGTTTTTACTGAGTCCGAAAAATTATAAAATACAACTCGTGTCGTCATCCTAATCACATGAAAACCTATCGCTGCACAAAAAGCAAATGTAAAACCCATTTTTCAATAAAAATATAATAAAATATCGGAAAAACAAGTCCCAAAACCTAATTTTGATTTTGAAAAGTTATAAATATTACCAATAGCAAAAAATTATTTACTTTTCACCTTTTTACCTCTTTGCAAAGTGATAGTGAGCCATTTCCTTTGCGATCTTGAGGTGACGATTGTGAACAATCTAGTGCACTGATCTGGATTCTGTCTTCTTCAGGTAAGAGCCACTTCCATTAGCCCTCTTTTAAGCCATATTTCATAGCTTTTAATTGTCTTTTGGCATCCTTGAGGGGAGGAATTGAAAAATTAGGGCCTCCGTGGTTGGCACGGGTATCAGGCACAGACCCGCACCAACCAACACTTTTTCACATAGGGGTCGCACTAGGTGGCGTGACTGTTAGCAAAATAGCTGCACCAACCGTGCAACCCAATATTCCGTTTAAATTTAACAAAACATAGCCAATGAATTGTTGTTTTAAGCACCCAAGGGATCTTACAAGGTATTTATGACCAAATTGATGCAGGTACAAAGAAAAAATCGTAATTGAATGGAAGGAAAGAGAGCACAATGAGGAAGATGAGTTGGTAATGGGAAAGGAGCAGTGTATGAATGCTCTCAAAAATTGCGGTTTGAAAAAATTCTTCTTAACGCCATGTCTTCAGGCTCAGCCCGAACTACTGCAATATCTGATTAGCATCTGGGATGAGGATGAGGAGAAGTTTAAACTTTGAGATCAAGTACTTAAGCTCGAAGTGTCAGACGTGTACTTCATCACTGGACTGTCCCGCAAGGGTCCAGTTCCTATCTTGACTGGCACCAGGCCGTCAGGCGAAAACATGACAATGGTCATGGACAGGGTGTGCGCAGGGGCATGCAAAGGGTTAGGTAGCAGAAAGGTAGACATTCAGACCATTCCTTATCTAGCACTCAGAGTAGTGCTACATACTATTATGCGGGCTACGAGGTCGCAGGCACCGCATGAGGCTACCAAGACACAGCTCCTTCTTGCATCAGAGTGCATGAACCCAGCAGTGTTTGACTGGGCCACAACCGTGACTATGAACATCAAACGGCAACTGACCAAATGCAAAAATACCAAACTGAAACAGTTTGGATACAAATAAATTTTGGTATCATTCTTCCTAGAACAACTAAATATCTTCCAGTTCCAGGGGGCTATAGTCCCGGATCCACCATTGAGAGAGCCACGAATGGCTCGATGGGTGGCATTGATGCCTAGGGCAGGGGGAGGGCAGCAGATGTCATGGAGACCCGAGTTCTTTGGATGGCTCCGACGACAGCTGATCGTCGTAGAGGACTGGCCCTATTCAGGCATTGATTTCATGAGGAGATGGGTAAGACTCTTTTAATTTTATGAGTTTTATGATTTTTTGGTATACATGCATGTCCTAACAACTGATCCTATATGTATGCAGATGTTGGCCCAGAGAGGCCCGTCGGAATGTCACCAGTAGCGAGGAGGACCCCTCTCGCTTATGGCCCTCAAGGTGAGGGGGGTGAGGGGGACGAGCTCGTACAGAACTTACAGGGGATTGCTCGCGGAGTTATAGATTATGCTCATTTAGCTGATGTTCCCTTATCTTATTAGAGGCACACTGTAGGGGTGCTGAATCAACTCCACCGCTTACTGAGGCGGTTGGTGCGGGTAGTGACGTGCTACCATGAGCACCATGCCGATTAGTCACCTAGGCTTTTTATTCGCATAGTTTTTGAGAGACATGTCGTCTCCGAATGTAACTAAAACAAACATGTATATTTTTGGTTTTATATGATGCACACGTTGCAAACACTCGACATATATATATATATATATATATATAGATATATACATCTATTTTCTACATGGATCTTGTTTACATATGATGATGTTTTTTATAAATTATGTAAATGTCTATCTAATACCATGTTGGCTACTGCATCCATTAGTGTATTCATTCATCTTGGTATATGCTGATATGTAATTTAATCAAAATTTCTTTCAAGTAAACGAATACGTAGGTACAGTCTTAAAATGCATGGGTTTCTAACTGAATAATGACCATTGAGCTGTAAAACCACAAGCTGTGAATCTAGATGTACAAGTAACGCGCGAATACCGAGGTTAACAGCCTCATTTAATAATTCCAAAATGGCACTATATTCCACGACATTATTTGTAGCAGGTCGTAGACAAACAGCTTGTAAATTAACCAACTCACCAGCAGGATTGTAAATTACCCAGGCTGTCGTAGACAAGTTCCTAGTACTGTGGGAGGCACTATCCGCGAAATATACATAAGGAGTAATAGACATCTACACAATCAGGAAGACCCAATGAGCAGAAAAATTATTATAAAGCACACCACACCACACATGCACAAAAATGAAAAAATCACCTATGTACATATACTACGCAATAATTATTCAAGCATAATATTTCTTCAAGTACAGCCCATTTCTGGGCTGTGCCAAAGGAAGACCTTCATAATCAATCAGCTCATAAGCCCCATTTTTTAATACTCATTTAACAATATAGGTCCCATGCCACATAGGTTGGAATTTGCCTACCCCAAGCTTGTCATGGGCTTGATCATACAAGAGGACAAGGTCCCCTTCGATAAAAGAGCGCAAAGAAACCATTTGATCGAAATGAGCTTTAACCATTTTTTTTTTGTGCCTCAATAACCAAAGCAACCAAGTGGCAAGTTTCATCCAATCTCTCGAGATATAGGAGGAATTCTTCCTCCAAGGAGGTATCGGGCAGTAATTCCACAACCAATTTTAGTGAAGGGATCTCACATTCAACCAGAAGAGCAGCTTCGAGACCATACACCAACTGAAAAGGTGTGAATCTAGTTGCACTCTTCACTAACATTCAGTAGGCCCAAAGAGCTTAAAACAATTGGAGATGAAAACTTGATTTGTGTATACCAATTATTCGTTGAAGCATCGTGACAAGCACCTTGTTCACGGTTTCAACTTGGCCATTTTCCTGAGGGTAGTATGGCGTTGAGCTGTCGTGACGTAAGCCCAACTTAGATGTCAGCTCTACCATCATATAGTCCCAAAAATGAGATCCGTGATCAGTGAATATGGCATGAGGAACACTGAAACGCGTGATCACATGGTTGAAAATGAATTGTGTAGCTATCTTACTGTCTACAGCCAGTGTAGGCATTTTTTCGGTCCACTTGGTGAAATAATCTATGGCAACGATGATATAAGTATTCCCCCTAGCTGAGTGAGGGTTACATGTCATAAAATCAATGCCCCATTTGGAAAAAGGGCCTACGGTAATGACAGGATTTAATGGGAGAGGCGGCGCATGCATTTTGTGTTGGAAGTACTGCAACAATATAGTCTTTAAATATAGATGGCCAGAAATAGCTCGCACGAAGGATATTCTATGCAGTAGCATAACCAGACATGTGACCACCACAGGCGCCATTGTGACAGTCATTCAGAACTTTCTTAGCCTCCTCTAAGGTCAAACACCGGCGAAGTACAGAATCGACTCTGACACGATATAGGGTATCTCCGACAATGCGATATGGTTGTGACTGATGTCGAATGCGACGTCGAGCTTCCTTCGTTAACTCGGATAAGAAGGTAGATATCTGGAGATACACGATGATATCACCATACCATGGATCGAGAGTGTTGATTAAGAAGAGAGTTTCATTCGGGATATGATCCTCGGATTGAGATGGAACAGAGTCCGTAGGGAGAGAACAAATGAGATCAGAAAAAACCAATGATTTCTTTGATTTGGCAGTAGTGAACTCCAAATCAAACTCTTGGAGGATGACAATCCACTTTGAGTACTTTCCCCCCAGTAATTGTCGAGACAAAATGTAAGTCATGGGGTTGCGGTCGGAAATCACGGTTACCGTATGTAACAATATGTAATGGTGAAACCGCTAAACGGCCTAGACCATGGCCAGCACCAACTTCTCGACGTGTGCATAACGCGTTTCAGTTTCGAGGAGGTTCTGAGACAGATAGTAAACCATGTGTTCGTTATCGTCATCGTCATCATGTACTAGAACCATGGCAATCGTACTGAATGTGGCAGCCAAATAGAGGGTAAAGTCGTGATGATAATTTGGAGGACAGATTAAAGGAGTGTTGACAAGTAACGTCTTAAGGTTATCGAAATATTGCTGAGCAATCTCATCCCAATAGAAAGGGACGTCCTATTTTAGAAGTCGTGTAAACCCTTTGGCTACCTCTGCATAGTTCGGGATGAAACGACGTAAGAAATTTGCTTTCCCTTGAAGACTCTGAAGCTGATGCAGTGAGGATGGGGAGGGGAGATTAACAATAGCCTCGACCTTGAGAGGGTCAAGGTGAATTCCATCCTTAGAGACAATGAATCCCAAAAGTCGACGAGAGTCAAGACATAAGATGCACTTGTGAGGATTAAGCCTGATGTTGTAACGTCTACAGCGGAGAAAAATGTGGCAGAGATGTTCCGGATTGTCTTCGCGTAGAGCTGAATGAGCCAGAAGGTCATCCAGGTACGGCTGAACAACATTACGTATGTCGTGAAAGGTGTAAAACATGGCACGCTGGAAGGTAGCCCCAGCATTTTTTAAGCCAAAAGGGAGCTTCTTATAGGTGAATGTTCCCCATGGACAGATGAAAGCGGTCTTATGTTGATCGAATGGAAGGATATTGATTTGATTATAACCCGAAAAGCCATCCATAAGGGAAAATATCTCACTCCTCGCACAATTGTCAATTATCTGATCTATAAAGGGGGTGGGATATTTGTCCCTAGGGCAAGCCTGATTGATATCTCGATAGTTAACATAGACTCGAATTGTGCCCTGCTTCTTATCCACAGGGACAATATTAGAAACCCAGTCTGTCAAAGGGATCGGATATATGAAACCCGCTTTAAGAAGTTTCTCAACTTCAACTTTTATAGCCGCGGCTTTCTGAGGATGCACTGGATGTAGATGCTGGTACACAAGCTTCACACCGGTATAGGTTTGAATTTCATGTATGACAATACTAGGATTGATTATAGGCATCTCTTCATAAGACCATGCGAAAACATCACAGAATTCACGGAAGAGACTAGTGTACACTTGAATCTCATCAAGAGAACAAGTGACTCCCACATGGATGTTATTGATGACCCTTGGTTTAACGAAGATGTCGATAGGCATCGTTTGGGTAATATTACTCAGATTTCCTTCCGAAAATACTTCATGATTCAATATTGGCATTTGGAGAGGTGAAGAGGGAACCTGAGATGCAAAACGCTCAATACAATTAGACATTGCCCCTAGGTCGGGCATAAACGAGGAACGATGATGTCCATCGCTCCATGGCAGATCTTCGAGAGACATAGTCTCCATGATAGCTTCATCAGATGGAAAAACTTCTCTCAAAGGATCAAGTGAATTTGCATCACCGAGCCAAGGTGATTGAGAATAAAAATCAAGAGCCATGCTCAAAGGAGCATTACCAGCAGGAGGAGGATCTGATGTGGCAATGATCTCACAATAATTGATTTCAACCGAGTTTAGAGGCATTGGTTCTCCAAAAGAGGCAACCTGTTCAGGAGAAGGGATGATCCATGGGTCATCCGACCTAGAGATCATATTGACTTGAATGGTTTTCGGTGGTGGAATGGGAAAAATACCCATGAGAACGGGGTCCTTGAAAAGACCTGGTCCTATACTATCGGGGGGATTAGGAATTTGATCCACATAGGGCACGTTTTTCTCAGAGGATGAGGTAAAAGAAGACAATTGATCAACAGTAATAATTTTTCCCTCATGTGGAAACTTCAAAAGTCAAAAGAGGGTGGATGGAACGCACAACATGGCATGGATCCAACTGCGACGGAGTAGAAGATTATAGTTGAGCTTGGCATCAAAAACTTCCACTTCGACATTGACTGTCTTACCTTGCAATGTAATCGGTAGACTCGCAAGAACACCCAAGGGTTTTGATTCCCTTCTATCGAATGCCTCAAGGGCATTGGGAGATGAAGTGAGGGCTGGAGAGCCAATGGCCTTCCAGCAAGCAGATGACATAACGCAAGTAGAGACACCTTTGTCCACAACGGCTCTATGAATATTGAGGCCGTTAATACCGACTTATATAACAGGCACGATCTAATGCAGAAGTTAGGGGAAAAAATTCTCTAGATCGAAGATGAGAAGGCTATAATTGGCGGGATCAATTCTGCTAATCACAGATAACAAAGATTTCCGTTGCGACCGAAAACTCAGAAGTACTTCCAACGCGGACATCACGGAAGGCGCCTGTGCAAAATCCTCAACAATGTTGTAATGTTGTAATGGCAAGCGGGGGAGGAAGGCCATCAACGACTTCCTTCCCAGCTACCTGGCGTGACCTGGCATAATACTTCGATCGAGTGGCAATAGAAACAAGTGCAGCACCATTCATCATGAAAACCTGAGACCCAAACGGTGCAGATGGCAAAGGCTACTCGACCATCTGGAAAAGGTTCCTTAAGAACTTCTGGAGTCCCCTTAGAGCCCTTAAGAAGTTGACTAACCTCGGATCATCTAGGACAATCTTTGGTGTAGTGGTCTTCATCACAGATCAAGCAAGGGTACTTCGGTTTTCGTTGTGAACCATCATCAACACGTGATTTGGAAGATTCTAATTTTGGGGCATCGGATTTGGCTTTGCCTTTGACCTTCTTCTTCCCTTTAGAAGTCTTGTCTGCAGGATTGGCCTGAACGGAGTTGACCTTCGCGGTCTTACCAGAATCTGGGGTAGTTTGAGGAGCATAATTGTTCGAAGAATTCAATTTCTGCTTCCCATTGAAAGACTTGCGAGAAGTCTGAGAGACGAAACCAATAACACCGTCTACTAATGGAGTAGTTGGCGCTTTAGAGGTCCCTTGTCACGGGGCATCAGTCAATATTTCGTATAACGTGCTAGACAGGGAGTACACTAATTCGAGGTACTGGGCACAAGCAATGGCTTGTTCCTCGGTTACACATGCCCCCATAGCAATGTCTTATGCAATCTTGTTGACAAAGGAGGTAGTGAACCAGTGAGTTAGAAGCTGATCAAGAATGTCAAACTTGATCAGATGACGACAACGTCTCCATTTTTTAATGTGATCTGAAATATGAGTAGCTTTGTCCTGTTTTAGAGATGTCAGGAGATGCATCTTGGCTTCGTAATGAATTGGTAACTGGAAATGTGTCAGGAATGCCATGGATAGAGTATTAAAATCTTGAAAAATACCACGGGGCAGTTCTATATACCATTTAGCAGTAGTGCCAATGAGAGTGCGCTGGAAAATACGTAGACGAATCAAGTCATTGACCCAAGAATTCGAAGAACACCATAAGTGGTATGTCATGACATGTGCTTGGGGTCTTCTCCAGATTTTCCCTCAAACTTAGGACAATCACTAGGCACCTTCGTCGGAACCGGAGGCCAATATGGATTATGAAGAATCAGATCATTGGTAAATTTAGACACGTCCGGTAACTCCAACGTGGCGAGAAAAGATAATTGAGAGTTAAAAGGCATGCCAGGTCCCCGATAAGGACCTGTACCTGTACTCCATCCTAGTTGAGCATAACTCTGCCCCCATTGGTTCTGTCCTAGAGGATTCTGACCATAGGGGCTATAAGTTGGATAATGAGGTTGATATGGCAGCTGATAACCAAGATACTGGGGTTGATAACCAGGATACTGATTCTGATTATACGTGGGCCTCGTTTGAGCAGTGTATGGATTTTTCTGCAGAGTATAAGTATAGCCTGGCTGTTTAAGGTAATAACCAAAACCTTGAGGCGGGTTGTAAACCAGTCTAGACTGATCTTGAAGGTAATAGCTGCCTTGGGGTCGAACAGGCTACCGGTAAGTGAGGCCCTGCTGAGTCGGATAAGTCAGGCGCACAAGTGGATTCGGCCATGGCATAGAATAGATCGGCGGCTAAGCAGGGTTAACAGGCTGTGCAGGTTGTCCTGGTTGAACAGGTTGACCTGGCTGTGCAGGTTGCCCTGGTTGAACAGGTTGACCTGGCTGATGAGGGACACCAGGTGGACCCAGCTGAGTAGGTTGGCTTGATGGCGGGCATGGGCCATGTTATGCCTGATAACCAGGTTGACCTGTGACAGGACCATAAGATGGCCCTGGCTGTGCAACATTTTGACCAATTGGAAAATGAGGCTACTGAGATTGCACCAAAGGTTGAGAAGGATGGGTTTTCCCCCCAGGACCGTATGTTGGTCCAGGTTGATACCCCAGTTGCCCTGCCAGTCCTTGAGGTTTCCCTGGTTGGACCACAAGGTGAGGCTACAAAAGTTGACCTTGAGGATAGTAAGACTACACTTGCGGGCCATAAAGTAATCCCTGCTGGACCGAAGGTTGTCCCTGTAAGGGTTGTCCTTGCGGGTCATACGCATACCCTAGCTGGGTCAAAGGTTGTCCCTGGAAGGTTTGTCCTTGTGGGCCAGAAGCATATCCTTGCTGAAACAAAGGTTGTCCCTGAAAGGGTTGCCCTTGTTGATTAGAAGGTTGCCCAGGCTGGGTAAATAGGAAACCGTTAATATACTGATAAGCCTCAGGAGTAGTAAAATGAAGGGGGTTTCCCTGCTCATCATATTGATATGGAAATACGTAAATCGAGGCACCGTCCGTTCCATAATGGGAAAAGTAAAGATGTTTAAGATCCTGAGAGGACTGACCAACCTCGGAGATCGGCAGCTGTAAAAACATCCGGTACTCCTTGAGAGAAATATTCTATGGAATGGCAGAAGCTATATAAAAATCTTCAAGAACTGACGAGGTCCTAGTTGACTGAGAAGTGATAACAGGCGTAGACACAGCCACACAGACAGTAGGTCTAATAGGTGCCGATGTGACAAAAGGAGATGCCGTGAGAGGTGTCGATGGCGACATCCCTAACGAGGGAATGGTCAGTTTCATGGACGGAGTAAATATTCCCATAGAGGAAATAGCGGCCATGACCTGCCTTAAAGACCTATATCTAGCTGGAAGCGATGGACCAGGTGAATACAGAACAGATGGTTTGGGGATGTCTTCAGGAAAGAGCTCGTAGTCTTCACCAGAAGTAGGAATTCCCTCACTAGGAGTAGGACTGGATGAGTCCATGTCTGACCCTGCCGTAAGATCTTCTAAAAGACGACGGGGACTAGGAGGTATGGCAACAACTAAAAAGGAGATCCTAATGTAAGAGGAGGGAAGTGTTCCCCAACTCCAAATCCGAACTCAACTAGTCCTCTAAAGGGAAGTTCATATATAACCGGTCCCCCATCGAGAAACTCAGATACAACGGGCTGTTGATGCTCAGCAGAGGACTGGGAGACCTCTGATGAATCGTCTGTATAAGGACTACCAGTAGATGAAACTGATGGTTCTGCCACTGTGACTATAGAAAAAAGAGGAAGAGATCAAAAACAAAGACGCACGGGCAAAAAACCAAGGCAAACAAAAACAGGCCGAAAAATCAATCTCTAAATGGGCGTGTGATCGTAGGTGATTAATTTTACCACATTGAAACTAGAAATTTTATTGTTTCATGTTTTAAGAGTCTAGAAACAAGCAAAATATGACTCTATCACTTTCATTTTGGAAACAAGCGTGAAAGGACAAGCGCTTGATGATCTTTTCAAGTTTAGGGAGTCAGTAAAGATCAAAATGACTGCTCTGGTAATCTAGGTAAAAGGGTGTACCAGATATCCGTGAACTGCCATATACACCTTGGTAAAAATGAAAGAGAAATCAACCAAAGACTTGATGTACGTGCAGGTAATCTCCCCAAATATTGTGTCCGGTGTATCACGGGTAAAAGGCGGCAAACTCGGCTTCCTACAAATAAAGGATTTGGAACCTAATGGGGTCTCCCTTTATATACTCGACGGTACAGGGAGCAAAATTCCGTACTAGTGCTATCTGTAGCCAGATGGTGAGTGACAGCTGCTAGGCTTAAATACGTCGGAACACGTCTCTACCTTAGACTACTAGATGTTTCGTTAAGTTTCAATGCTGCCTTAGGTTAATTCAGTAAATTTTAAGGTTGATCTTCAATTTACGTTTCAATTTCAAGGCCCTATCGAATGTTGGATCTCATAAAACCTCTAGATGCAAACTACATGCCACAAAATATCACTTTTTTCAATGAAGAGCTATCTACAAGAGAGTCGAGAGCTTTCAAATAACAGCAAAATGAACACACAAAAACATCCGCTACTGTTTCCAATGCAAGCTAATGAAACTAGAAAACTTTTCTCTAGAGTTATATAACACTACTAATGTGAAAAGAGCTTTCAATTTCCACTATGCCAATCAAAATGCAAAAGATTTTGTTTTTTGTATTTTTCAACATATTAGAGAAAATGCACTAAATGAATTAAAAACTAATAAAAAAATCAATTTGAGAACAATAAAGAGAGAGCTAAAACAAAACAAGTTCACTCAACCCAAAAAAGCACAATCAAGACTCAAACCGATGACAAAATCCTTCAAAGTGAAGAAGAATCTCAAAAGAGACTCAAACAAATTGTGTAATCTAGGCTTGGAGCAACACAAAGTGAAACTGAACGAAAGAGAGGACAATCACTCAATCAACGCAATGATTCAATGGGGTTCAGCAAGATGAATGCAAAAAAGCAAAAATGAATTTGACCGAGAAAGCAAAGACCCAAAACTCCCACGGGAGGCTCAGCACACTGAAGCACCTAGAAGCCCTAGGGCTAGAATGAAAAACTGATAGAAAAAGGCAAACAACCGGAGGACAGGGGCTGAACACAATAAAAAATGACTTCAAAGCACTCAAAAAATCAGAAAAAATGAACCAGGACCAAAATTCAAGCTCAGAAAGTCCAAGAACAGGCAAACCCTAATACCAAGCAGGGTTGGCGCACCTGTTTGGCTGTAATCTGCGCCAAACAGGGGTTGGCGCGGGGACCTAACTAGCAACTAGCACCAGTTGGCACGACTGTCAGGAGTATAACCATGCCAATCCATTTTACCCTAGAAAAAATATGAAAATAGACAAACAGAGGTTGGATCTGGTCTTCTGGGGGCTGAATAGGAGTTTAACACCAAGGAAGATGAACCAGAAAAGCAGACTAATCAATCAAAATCCAAAAAAAAAACCAATGGAGGAAGAAATAACTCCCAATTATTTCCCCAACGAAGTCGTCAAATTTTTGTGGAGGTAAATCCCCTTTGCAGACAGAGGTTAGCCCACTAGCCCTAGAGTGGGTCTAGCAACAATCGAAACACTCAAAGTTATTGGTTCCTAGTTATAAAAGATAGAATCACGATAGATCACTTACCGTGATCCCTTCGCTGTTGTTTTCGAAGAAGAAGTAGCACTTCCTTTCCTAGCTGGACAGGTCATGATCCGTGAGCTTGCTGCATCCAAATACCTGTACACATGCCAAGAAGAAAGACAACATGCAATGTAATATTTCACACTTTTATAACTATCGATCAGTCAGAGAGGAATGAATGAAATTGCATTATACAATGGAAAAACACAATCATGGAACCAATAGTAGAGTCAGGTATATTAAGATATGAGAGAATGATTACAACCGGTGCTCTGACATCATGATCTTCCTTCAACAGGGTTCCAGCAGGACGTGTCTCACAAAGCTCGTTAGGGATTTGAAAAAACTCTCTCTCTCACAGGGTTCTCCTTAGCTCTGCTCTTGATTTTCACTCAACTATAATTTCCTTCCCAAAAGTTCAGCTAGCTAGCAAATGGAGAGGGCAGGCTTTTATAGAGGGAGAAGGAGAGGTTAGGCTCCCTATAATCATGGGGGAGAGTCCTATCTCTTAGGAAGGTTTCATGAGAGGTGGAAAACCACTTCCTAATTAGGGAGATCTGGAGGCAAACAACCCAACCTCATTTTGATGATCCATTCTAAAGTTGTTAGAATCAAACTTCCGCCTTCTATTGTTAAAAAACATTCCTTAAAATTCTTGGCGTGGGCATAACACAGGGACAAAGCGCCAACTGGCGCACCCATTAGTGTGCATTTTCCCCATTGGCGCGAGGGATGAACTGGCTACCCATGCCAATGCCAAAACATGGATTTTTAGGGTTTTCCAGAGGAAATTTTCTTGAGGAGAATTTTTTTCCTTATGCAGAAGGATGCCATCAGGGTGTTTTCAGGGCATTTTATTGTTCACAGGTCACACGAATAGTCCTCCAATGTACGGGATGAGGGATTGCAGGGACGGTGACAAAATTCTATGTAACACTATGTTGTCCTAATAATAGAGTTCCATCAAGTTTCTTTAATGCATCGAGAGGGTTGAGGTAGGGCCACTCTTTATCCCCCTATTATTATTTTTTTATTATAGAAGGGTTGAACATAATGATAATTGAGGAAAAAAATAGCAGTTACTTTGTGGGTGTTAATATTCCCAAAAATATTTGCATTACACGCCTTTTTTTCATGGATGAGTTTTAATTTTTGGGAACGTCTACACATTAGAATTGAAATATCTACACTAAACCATTTCCACTTTTGGTGATGCTAGAGGTCTTCTCATGAGAAAATTGAAATCACTGATTATTCAAGTGACCAATGAACAATGCATTATCTTGGATATTGTTGATTTATTTTCTATTGATGTGGTTGAGTTGGACAGGGGTTTTAAATATATTGTTTTCCACTTGAAATTGAATAATTATGGCATTAGGGAGTAAATCTGGTTCACTCAAAAATTTGATAAAAAAATGGAAATTTGGTCACTAAAGTGGCTTACACTTGGGGGAAGATTGATATTGGCACAGTTTATATTGAAAAATATTTTTGTATACTACACGCATATCTATTTTATTCCTAAACATATCATTAAGAAAATTAATTCTCTAATCAAAAACTTTATATGGTCACGTGTTAAACATGTTAATAAGATACATTTAGTTTGATTGGAAGAAATATCAAAGAGGAAAAAGGACGGAGGTTGGGGTATAAAGAACATTGAAAAATCTGGATGGACATTGGTGGTGAAGAGCTTATGGTGAGCTTTATTTGGTGAAGGAACACGGAAAAGAATAATTTGCGAAAAATACATAAAAAGGCATTATGTACCAATATTGGATTAGGTCTAGTTCTTAGGTTCCTGGCAAAGTCTCATATATATGGAACAATTTTATGAAGATTAAACACTAGTTGTTAGGGAACCTGAAGTGAGAGATTGGGTTGAGCACATCAGTGAAAATTGGCTTGGACCCTATCAGAGGATTCTCGAAAAATCACTCTTCCATAAAATTTGATTAGGATCATCCACGCCAAAGTTATTTATTTTTACATTAAATTCAAATTGATGTTGATCTGATATTCCATTATCCAAACTGGACATGCTTGAGAGACTTGGGATTATTTTTCGAATTAATAGGGATTTGGGACAAGTATGTCATTAATTTATATTTGTATGGTATCACGTTGATGAAATAGGATGACCAATTTACATGGAATGGAAATTTAGTTTAGGGGTAAATCTCTATAAGGAGGCATACATGTATATTTCACAATCACATTAGAAGGAAGGGGAAATGTGGTGGTTCAGAAAAGTTTGGAAATGGGACTTTCCTCTAATACTCAAATGTTTTGGGTGCTTGGTTTGGAAGAACAAGATATTAACTTGGTAAATTTATGCAAGAGAGTATTTAAAGGTCTTAGAAGATATGTCATGTGCCATGATGATTATAATGAGGATGTTACTCCCTTATTCCTCGATTTTCCCTTTGCAATTTCCATTTGAATTGGTGTTTCAAAATTTTTAAATGTCATTGCTCGATGGAATTCAACATCAGTGAAAATAGAGTCTTATGGAGTGCAAGGAGTACAAGGAAAGAAAAAAAATTCTTTTTTATATTTTCTGGGGAACTTGGAGGAGCAGACATGCTCATATTTTCAAAAACATCCCACTTGACACTTGTATAATTTTCTTAAAAATATGTGCATATTTTAATGAGATTTGGCTTATGGCTCAAAAGAGAGAAAAAAAAAGATGAATTCAACAATTAGAGATATAAAAGAAATATTCGGTGGGTTTTTTTTATGGTGTTTATAATATTAACATATGCAATAGTGGGGCATACATTGTCTTACAACCTAAGAAATTATCATTTATATTGGAACAATGTTATAGGTAAAAATACTTAGGCAAATATTATTGCACTTTTGGGAGCATATGGAAAGGTTGTCCTTGGAGACAATAAATGTCTATGCCATATTCAAAAGTTGCAATTGACTAGGGAAACAAAAGGCATACTTTCGATCTGTGAATGCTTACAAATTGGATTACTAGAATCAAAGAGTTGATTAAGCTTTTTAGATGGGTGGAATTTACACATATATACAGGGAACTGAAAGACACTATTGATACACTCTCAAATAAGGAACACACATATCCACTAGGGGGGGGCCAACTTCACATCATTTAGAAATGGTAAACTTCAAAGAGCTAGAAAGATCAATTTTACCTGATGGTTACTCTTATTTGACGTTGATCTACAAGAATTTATGTTTTGATGAAGTTATACACTTTTCACATGTTGTTTTATATTTAATTTTTTATGATATTGTTACATGGAAAAATTTCTACAATATGATTTAATATGATATATATGTAATATCCCAAAATGGGAAAAGAAGCAATATATCACATAAACATGGAAAGTAACAGTGAATACATCAATACACCAATATGTGAGACAAATGTACAGCCATCTTATTAAACATATTAGAAAAAATAGGCAAAATATTTTGAGGATCAAGTCACTCAAGCCATACCATACAAGCCTCTAATGAGCAAATATGCAATCACATGAAAAATAACTGCTATACAAATGCCTTGAGCTAAGAAAGTGCAGTTTTAGGGCATAAATTGTTTCATAAAGATATATCAATATATATATTTTTTTATATAGCTCAAACAATTCTAGGAGTGAAGATCTAGCCTCCTAGACACTTTTCCAAGAGAACCCGGAAAGGGTTTCCGGAAATACCCAAAATTACAAAATGCTGGAATGCAACCCTAGGGCTGAATTGCAGCTGCAAACTGAATACTGGATGGAGGTGGCTGAAATGATAAAGAAATGAATAGATCTCCTCCAAAAAAGTCTCCAAGTGAATGGTTGATCCTAACACTGAAGATCTCACCCTCCAAATCAAGCACTGAAATCTCCACTGCAAATGCTCACTGAAATAACATAGTCAAAGAGGGAATCTGCATTATAGATGATGGGAATAGGCTGGCCTGGGTCCAATATGTGAAAGAAATCTCAAGAACCTCCCTTTCTGATCTCCCAAAGGGAATAATGCTTCTTCCTTTGAAAAACTAGCTCAGAAAGTGGGTTTCTCAACCGTTCACTACAACACCCTGCAACACAACACAAATCTGAACAGAAACTACGATGTAGCTAAAGACTGAAGCTTGACCAGAATGCTGGATGTGTGGAAATGATAACACAATTCTCTTCCAAGAGGCTACCTCAAGGGAAGAGGTGGGATCCCCGCTTGGGAACACTCTGTGCTAAAAACACTGCAAGCTCAACTAAACAATTGTAGAATGCAAGAAGTCATGCAGACCATGAAATCAATAATCAATAATGACCCCCCACTATGGCTACATTGCCCTACTTATAATAAATGTGAGCCTTCTCACCTTGGGTCCCACTCATTAAGGTTTCCACTATCATGGAGTCATCCCCCCATTCATATTGTGCTGTCTCTATTAATGATCCACTCCCTCCATACCAACATTGTTGACTTGGTCAAACTTGACCTTGTCCACGTGAATTAGCCCATGTTCACACATGAGGGTGCTTAATACAGCTATGAATATGATCCCTTTTCACATTAAGAGGGATTTTATTTATGGGCCTCCCCACCCATTTATTCATCTAATTAAATGACAAGAGAAAAAAAAATATTCCAATTAGTTGTATGCTAATTTAGGAATATTACAGTCCTCCCCTCCCAAATGTTGCTTGTCCTCAAGCAACTGTAAGGATAGGACTAAAGAGACTCCTCTCCTCCTCCTGTAGAATCCTCATATGATAAATTCCTCCAAGGAACAAGATGTTGTCTCATCAATAAATCTCCAAGTTTCCCCTCTCAAGTATGCAAGTTAGCTTTTGGTAACCATCCCAAATAGATATTATCATGAAGAAGTAAAATACCCATGGAGGCAAAAATGTGTTTTATAGAGGCCTTCTTGAGGCATGGAACCTAAAATATGTTGGGAAATAACATTCCCATGTGAAGCCTCCATCCCCAAGCTATCATCCATACAAAATGAGTCACCCTCCAACATGGCAACTCATGAAAGATCTCCTCCACCTTAGGCTCCTGCAAAGAAGATGGGTTGCATTTCTGAAATTGATAGACCCAATGGCCTATCCCACGTTGTCTCTCTCTCCACTTATGATAAGTGTAGAGCTTCTATTGAACTTGGGCTGCAATAGTGTTACCTTCATGAAGCAAAAAGGCAATTGGATCCTCAAATATCCACTCTTTGGTTTTTTCCCAGACCATCCCATATAAAGTGAATGTGACATTATCATCATATGGAATCAAAATGAGAGAGGTACTGAAGGTTTTACATAGTGTTGGACGGTACCAACAGTCTCCCAAGTAGTCACAGAGCAGTTCTACAAATTGTTGTTTCAAAATATAACATGGCAAGCTGTCTCCACACAATTTTCTAGTTGTGCATGTCATCTCATCTACTAGCAAATATTAAATGGAATTGTCCATCAACCGGGCATACAAAGAATAGTACAACACTTGCCCCAAGCCATTCAAGTGATGGTTATCCCCATCACTATTGTTGGTCCCAAAATGACCATGAAGCCTAAATAGAGGCTTGCCCTCTTGTGTAGCAATGCACTGTATAGAGATGGTAAGAGAATGAAATATTGTGTTAGATAATCAATAAATGCAAAAAAATAATTCTTACCATGTACTGAGAGTAAGATGATAATAAGGTCCATGGGTGAGCCTTCCATAGTGGTATGACATACTCCCATGAAGAGGAATGAACCATGTGTTGCATGAAAATTGTCCTTCTTATGCCTGGAAATCCAAGTCAAGAAGATCATATCATAGTAATAGATGTCTCCATCCACTACTCTATCACTCTCGTCTCCTACTTGTTCACCAAGTGCATCATATGTGAAGTGATCCCGGGAACACTCCATCAACAAACACAAGCTCCCAAGTGACAACGCTGTTGGACTTTACAATAAGGCTTTTGTCATTTCATAGATCCATTCTTTGACATGCCAAATCCCAAAGCCATCTACCATAGTGCTGCTATATATGGGAGATTTCTTCCAAAGTGGAAGTTCCTCCTAATCCTCCAAATCTAAGGAGTATCCCCTTTGCACCATGATTGTGCCACCATCTACTCTTGCAAAATCATGCAAAGTATGGGAGAAAATCATCCCATACTCTCCCAAGAGTATCCAAAGCAACAACTCTTGTTGCCTCCTCATCTCCTCATCATACAAGTCATGGAGTAACATCATAATGATTGACTTGTAGAATGCCCCATACAACCAAATATTTTCTGCCATAACATATGGGTGCCATGCAACGCCTCAAACCATAACATACCTTGGGGCAAAGGATATGTCACATGATGGCCAAACCCTTTCAATAGTAGCCAACACAGACATGCCTCCTGTTACCCTGTGTCATAGATATGCAAGTGGCTCACCAACCTCATCTTCACCACCCACACCCATTCATCCAAATGTAGGTGTCTCCTACCATACTACACTTTGGTACTCCTCCAATGGAGAATACCATCCTCCCAAATCAGATTTCTATTTTTGCATTCCATGGGATGTTGAAATGCAATCCCCTGGAGATCTCCAAGTGAAGACCACTCATCAATGACCATGTTGAAACCATAAGGATCCAAGTATGCTATAGGTAAAGTCTTCTCATTGAGTTTTTCAATGCCCATCAAGAAATAACCATCACAATAATGAAAGATAAGATGTCTCTCATCAATCATCTGCCCATCCAATGTCACACAAGTATAATGGTCATCAGAATTCTCTAACAATAGTTAGGCCCCCAACTCATCACTGCTGCTCAATGAAAACGATGCTAATCTCCATAATGGTGTATTTTTTGTCTCATGCTCATGCCCAATGTTGAACATATAGTTTTGCATCGGATTTTTTAGGACAATGCTCATCCTATCCTCCAAAATTCCACACTCCAACCCCAAGAGTTGTGTGCCTCTCAACAATGAATAACCAGGATGATTGTTTATCTCTTCCTTGAAAAATTCAAGGCTGCTGAGCGCAGTGATAGTCTACTGCTCCAAATCAGCAATGTGCTTTGACCCTGGGTTATGCAATGGCACATTCCCACAAATCTCCATAAGATGTGTTGAAATGACAGGAAATGGAAATATGTGCATATTGGTAAAGAATGGGAACATCTTGTACTTCTACAAGGGTTCCTTCCTCTGGTGTAATGACTTCCATTTCCATGATGATGGTTGCTCCCTTCATGGTCGCTTTCCTCTATGGTACAATCTCTCCTCTTCATGCATCTCCAGAATAGTGTATGGGACTCTAAATTTCAAGAGATAAAGACCACTTTGCAAATATGTAAGGGTTCTTTCTCATGATGCAAGTTCTCTTGAAAAAAGTGGTGGTGAAGGCCTCTTCCCCTCTGATTTCTTCTTGTCAAACCTTTTGATCAACCTTTGAGTAAAATCTGCATATGCAGTCACTCTTGCATGACTCAAATGGCTAATCCACCAAATGTTTGCTTCACCTTCAAGGTGCAACGTGCAATCTCAGAAAATTCTCTTTCTACCACTAGATTTAGTAGGAATAATGCATCCAACTTCATTCCCCAAGCTCTTGCTATACATGTGGATGACCCATCAAAAGTAGGCAATAGGAATCTATTGCTGCAAGGTCTCCTTTCTTCTTTGAGTTGAATGAACTGTGGGAGAGTTAGATTCTCCTTGAAAGCTCTAAGCTGAGACTTATATTCTGCAAGGTAGTCAATTAGAATCTCATGATCTAAGTGTCCTCCCTCTCCATGCTCTTGTCTTATTCCTCAAAAGGAAAGGGTATAGTGTATTTCTTTGGAGCTCTCTGCAACACTGATTATTTCTTCTGCTGATAGGAAGTACATGGACTTTCCTCTTCCTGAAACCCTTTTCAGGTCTCATTGCATCTCTCCTCTTTCATCTGCTTGACCTCCTTGGAGAGGTTCTTCATAGATCTAAAAAGTGATGAGACAAAGCTCATTCCTTCCATCATTTTAGATCTCGTTTTCTTCTCTTCGTCTTCTTATAGCATATTGGCTGATACTCACAGGCTGAGCCAAGATTATGCTCTGATACCACTGTAATATCCCAAAATGGGAAAAGTAGCAATATATCACATAAACATGGAAAGTAGCAGTGAATACATCAATACACCAATATGTGAGACAAATGTACAACCACCTTATTAAACATGTCAGCAATAATAGGCAAAATATTTTAAGGATCAAGTCACTCAAGCCATACCATACAAGCCTCTAATGAAAAAATATGCAATCACATAGCTACTATACAAATGCCTTGAGCTAATACAACGAATTTTTAGGGCATAAACTAATACATAAATATATATCAATATATATCTATTTTTATATAGGTCAAACAATGCTAGGAGTGAATATCTAGCCTCCTAGACACTTTTCCAAGAGAACCCGAAAAGGGTTTCCAGAAATACCCAAAAGTACAAATGTTGAAATGTTGCCCTAGGGTTGAATTGTAGCTGTAAACTGAATACTGGATGGAGGTGGCTGAACTGATAAAGAAATGAATTGGTCTCCTCCAACAAAGTCTCCAAGTGAAAGGTTGATCCTAACACTGAAGATCTCACCCTCCAAATCAAGCACTGAAACCTCCACTGCAAATGCTCACTGAAATAACGCTGTCAAAGAGGGAATCTGTGCTATATATGATGGGAATAGTTTGGCTTTGTGCCAAGATGTGAAAGAAAGTTCAAGAACCTCCCAAAGGGAAGAATGCTTCCTCCTTTGAAAAACTAGCTCAGAAAGTGGGTTTATCCACTCTCCACTGCAACACCCTTCAACACAACACAAATATGAACAGAAACTGCACTGTAGTTGAATACTGAAGCTTGGCCAGAATTCCAGATGTGTGGAAATAATATTACAATGCTCTTCCAAGAGGCTACCTCAAGGGAAGAGGTGGGATCCCCGCTCAGGAACACCCTGTGCTAAACAACACTTCAAGCTCAACTAAACAGCTGAAGAATGCAAGAAGTCATGTAGACCACGAAATCAATAATCAATAATATCCCCCCACTATGGCTACCTTTCCCTCCTTATAAACAATGTGAGCCTTCTCACCTTGGGTCCCACTCATTATGGATTCCAATATCATGGATTCTTCCTCCCATTCATATTGCGTTGTCTCTATTAATGATCCACTCCCTCCATACTAGCATTGTTGACTTGGTCAAACTTGACCTTGTCCACATGCATTAGCCCCTGTTCACACATGAGGGTGCTTAATCTAGCTATGAATATGATCCCTTTTCACATTAAGAGGGATTTATCGGCCTCCCCACCTATTTATTCATCTAACTAAATTACAAGAGAAAAATTAATATTCCAATTAGCTGTATGCTAATTTAGGAATATTGTAATATATTTCGCTATATCCTAAACACTAGATATTTATGAATTTTGAATTATATAGAAATATGTAAACACATTTTTATTAATACAAAGTTTGTTGGCTTTTCATTTCCTGATGCCTAATACCATGACACCCAAATTTTTTGTTTATAATCCATTTCCCAATAGTGGGACGAAATAATAGTACTTACTTTGTTGAATTTTTTATTTTTTACAATGAAAATGATTTACTCTTATATATTGTCTTTATTTTTTATGAAATAATTTATAAATAATTTGTTTCCAAGGAGGTCAGTCACCTTTGAAGAAGTTGAAATAGTTATAAAGTCTTTTTCTAGGGATAAATACCTGGGTCTGGATGGGTCGATTGTGGAATTATTTTTACATTTTATGTATATCATGGGGTCGGATCCGCTTCACTTAGATGAATAATCGAGCCTAGTCATATAATTTATGGTGCTTTAAATTCTACTTTTATCGCATTGATTCCAAAAGTTTATAAGGCTAATTTTAAGGATTATCGACTTATATAATTGTGTAACATTGCATAGAAGTTGGTTTTGAAGATAATTCCTTCTAGGTTAACATATCCTCTATCAAAAAACATTAAAGTTGAACAATTTGGTTTTTGAAAACATCGTCAAACTCAAGATACAATTTCTATAGCACATAAATGCTTACATTAAATCAATATTAATAAAAAGGAGGAATTGTAGTGATGTCTAAGGATGGTTTTACACAAAATTGGTCTTTCCATGTAGGTTGTCTATTGGGTAATGGCCTACATTACTTATATGAACTATGTTGTCTTGATAAATGGAGTGCCATCAAGATTTTTTAATGCCTCGAGAGGGTTGAGGAAGGGCTGCTCTTTATCCCTCTATTACTTTTGTTTATTATAAAAGGGTTGAGCATAATGATAATTGATCTAGGTGGATATCGGTGGCCACCCTCCTATTCCACTTGGATCCCCACCATTTATTCTTCTAGTTTCCTTAATTGTAGCACAATTTACTATTCTTGGTACTTTTTCGGGTCCTGAACTTTCGTATCCGTTTAGACCCTAAAAAACGTTTTTTTTTGGAAAACAAGAAAACATGAGTCTTTCATTCATGTTTGTAGTAGAAAGTTGTAGTGCTCATATATCTATTTCTAACGAGGTATATTGTGTGTCAAATGGAGATCGTATGCCAAAGTTACGACCCGGGAAGTTGATGTACCAATTTTCCCCAACGGGGCCCACACTTTTAGTGCTTCATCTCCTAGGGTTAGGTTTTTGGATGTTTAGGGTTTTCCACTATTTAAAAATTGAAAATAAGCCTTTGAGAATCATTGTAACATTGTTATTAGGCATGTAGCCGCCACATCTCTTCTCAAATATAAGCTACCATCGTCCTAGTTAGTTTAATTCCATTCTATATGTATGCATATTTTAGTTCTTTGATATTAATTAAATGATGATATATTTCTACTGCATCTCAATTTTTATGTTTATTTCTATATTTTGTTGTGTTCCTACATAATTCCTGATCAATGGTATATGAGCAGTTTTCTATTTCTTTATCATTTTTTGCATGTCCCCAACGAGGTTGGGGTATAAGGAGTTAGGGCTCCAACTGGTTGACCCTCTCTAAGACCGGCCTCACCGAATCCAACAACCTCCCATGATGGAAGAAAAAAAAATATGAGGAAGGAGGATATCCTTTCAAAATATTGCTTGAAGAAGCCCTCGGGCGAAAAAGGAACGCGATGATGGATAACTTTTCCCATATCCTTTTGCGGATGCCCACATGCGACACATCTTCACCCAAAAGCCAATATGGAGGCACCACTCCCTTTAAGGTACAACTAAACTTCGGCATCCCCATATCTGAAGGCTAGATAGATGTAGATGTCATAGATAAATGGTTAAATCTGTTGGAAGGATATTTTCCCATTCATTATTTTTCCAATAGGGAAAATATTACTTTTTTCACTCCTCAAATCCACTACCCACGTGAAGGACTGGTGGGAAACCTAATGCAAGTGGAGGGATGAGAGGGAACCCTCACTATTTTTAGCCACACCCAGATGAAATTCCTTCCAAGACACCATCAAGGAATAGTATACCCTACCGGGAGCTACGAAGACAATTACATACAATGGACTATGTTGCGACAATAAAGGGGCCAAGATGTGCATGAGATGAAAAATATTTTCCATACCCTACGCACAAAGTTAGGTATCAAGATTCTAAGAAACATCGAGTGCTAAAGTAACACGGTTGTTTGCACAAATAAATTGAGGAGGAAATCGAGTTCTTGGACATCTCCTCACTTGGTGCAGCATACTAATATGCTTCCAAGATTGAGCAAAATTTGAAGAAGAAGAAGTGAGACTTTAGATCTGCGAACCTGAAGTAGAGAAAAGGTGCCCCCAAGAAACATATCAAAGGTAAAAGTTAGGCCGTGACCCCCCAGGACAAATCCTCAAAGCCACAAGAGAAGAATAATAGGAAGGGGAAGAAGGACATTGGAAAGTGGTGCGATTTCCATAAAACTACCACTCACAACACAAACGAATGTCGCTCAAAGTAGGTGGTGGTGGCTAAGCTAAAAGACTCAGAGATAGATGCATGCTCTGATTCTGAGCTGGAACCTGATAAGGGAAATAAGACCATTGATGCAGAACTCACTGTGATGGTAGCCACCACCAAGCTCTAAAGGGCATAACCTGTGGATCGAGAGGAGGGAGAGTGTCTCTTCAACTTGCATATGTGGGTAATGGTTTCATTGGTGCATTTCATCATTGACAATGGAAGGTAGAAGAACCTAATCACAGCCGAGGTCGTTAATAGATTGAAGCTTCCAAAAAAATTTCACCCACATCCGTACACCATCAGGTGGCTCCACAAAGGGAAAGATATTCATGTCATCCAATAGTGTCGACTTCCTTATAACATCAAGCCCTTTGCAGATGAGGTATTGTGCAATGCTACCCCTCTAGAATTTTATGATGTTTTGTTAGGTCAACCATACCTATGGAAGCATCATGATGTATATGAGTCGAGACCATATTTCCATTATTATTACTTTGGGTGATATGTTGTACAAGATACCAAAGGTAGCACCGCCTACCACTTTTTCTTTTATATTTTCTAAATAATGTAGTAAGATCACTTCCCAGATTGGGAAATTTGTCTTCCTTAAGATTCTCCCTCAGAGCAAGAAGAAAATTGTGGCCACATCCATAGCCTCCAGAAAAATATCCTCCACATGACAGCATAGATGGATAAGGTCATGGAGGAGTATAGGGACATATTCACTTCACCCATAGGGGTACCCCTATATTGTAAGGTCAAGCACTCCATCGATCTGACCCTTGGCGCGCCACTACTTAATCAAATGATCTACTGACACTCTATTATGGAGAATGACCCATGTCAAGAGGTGACTAAGAGATGTTTGAAGGCAACATCGTTGTGCCAATTTACGCCTGTGAGTTTCCACGGTTAAATGTATGATGGAACTCAGAGCTTTAACAGACTATTGAGCACTTTGGGTCAGACCAGTTTTTTGTTATTGTTCTTGTTTGCTTGATACCTTCACACACATTCTTAATAAAGTGTTGTTCTTCAGATTGAATTAAGTGCTCTATGTCCTGTACTCATTAAACCTTTTATTTAAAAATGATTGTCTCAAAATCCGTGAGGGACTTTTGAATGTTGTTGTCATGCCTTTGGTTGATTTAATTCTTAGAATCTTCATGAGGTTGATGGATGATATCTTGCGGCCCTTCACCATCTTACACCTGGTATTTTATTAGACCACATCCTAATCTTCAGCCAGATTTAGGAAGAGCACCTACACCATATTCTACAAATCCTCCACACCCTACAACAACACAAATTGTGTGCCAATTTGGAAAAATGCACTTTTGGTATGACCCAGGTTTAATATATGGGGTACATTATTGATTATTGGGGTGTGCATATGGACCATATAGAGATACAAGTTATTCAGGATTGTCCAGACTCCATCCCTAACCACTCTAACAGATCTTCGTAGATTTCTAAGTCTTGCTAATTTTTATCACAGTTTCATGTTGGGATTCTCTCATATTACTTAGCCTTTTATTCAAGTTACCAAGGGCGGAGTGAAGGAAAAGTTATTTTGGTATGAATCCCAATAGAAGGTGTTTACTAAGTTGAAGAATTTCCTCTGCTCTGCACCATTGCTTGCATTACCAGACCTAAAAAAACCCTTTTAAATTAAGAAAAATTCCTTTGGCTATGCTAATGGTGCAGTTCTTACCCAGTAGGGGCATCTGGTGGCATATCAGAGTGAGATACTTTTAGATATAGTTTTAAAGTATCCCACTTATGAAAAAGAGATGTATTCCATTGTGGAGGTCTACTGACAATGGAAGCATTACATTTTGGGGAAGGAAACTATCATCCACACAGACCAGAGACCATTGCAGTTCATACAAACACAAAAAAATTTGTAGAATGATCGCCATCAGAAATGGTTCACATATTGCAACAGTTTCATTTTAGCATCAAGTACAATAAGGGAAACACCAATAATGCTGCAGACTTCCTCAACCGCCCACCGATTATGGTGTGCCGACCACTATGATCGAATTCCGAGTGGACACGATACTGGGATGGCCACATATTTACAAGGGTGATCCATAATTTGGCACCACATACTGTATGTTCATGGAAGGCAAGAAACTTCCATACTTTCACCTCAAGGGCGCATTGTTATTCCACCCAGAAACCGTTAGAAAATTATATATTATAGAGCAATGCAATACATAAAATATGCGGAAAATACAAGCACAAAAAACACATAAAACCAAAGAGACATAGATATACGTGGTTCACCCAGTTTGGGCTACGTCCACCACGAACAGCCATTCCTTCCTTTCTATTATCCAGCAAAATGAAGAGACACAACCTACAACAGATCTGTTGTAATATCCTTTGTTCTCTCATAGTCTCCCTCTCTGTTTCTCGCTCCGAGAATGCACATACAATACACAGCCGCAATACAATACCCTCATAAAAACGAGGGGTTGCCTTCTAGGGCAAGAAATCCTAATCTAAACATAACTTCTACCGTCAGATCATTTGCCTATGAACGGTCCAGATTGACTAGAAATTACTATACTTTTACAAGGTAGTTTTACATCTGAAAAAGAAGCGAAAGCCGCTTCTCGGTGCCCCCTCGCCGGGGCCCGAGCGCTCGTCGCTTCTCTTGGACCCCCACGACAGCGATTAATTACAGGTGGCGTTGCCGCCCCTTTTAAGGTACAGGGGGTCCAATGCCGTGATACAAAATAAACAAGATAATCAGGCTCCACACCCCAACAAAACCC
>JAXQQM020058062.1:0-101007 GCA_034641835.2 Pinus albicaulis | reverse complement strand
CGATGAGTTGCATTCATTTCATGCGATGAGATGAGTTATTTAAATTAACGATAGTGGAACTTTAGTATTGTAATGAAGTTTTAGTTGTAAGTTAATATAACATAACGATTAGTTTAAGGTAAGAGTTATAGTGTTATTTTAAATGGTAGGTAGGTAAGTAGTGTTAGTTTAAGCTAAGAGTCATAGTGTTATTTTAAGTGGTAGGTTAGTTAAGTTAAGTGGTAAGTAATGTTATTTTAAATTAAATGTAATATTAAGGTTACGTAATGTTAGTTGGTAGGTCTAAGTGGAATGTTAGTGTTAGTTTAGTATAGCATAGTTTTTAGTTTAGTATAGTTTAGTGTTAGTTTAGTTTTAGTTTAATAATCAATTTAATATTTAAATTTTAAAATAATTAATTTTAAATTAATTAAATTAATTAATATTTAAAATATAATTAATTTAATTAAATTTATTATTAATTAGATTAATTTGTTTATAAATAGTTAATTATATTTGCTAGTTAGATTAATATTCTTTAATAAATAGGTTATTAAATAATTAGTTTAGTCTATAATTAAAAATTAAATTAGAATTAATTATTAGTTACTTCTAGGCTAATTTAGGATTAGATTTTTAATTAAAATTCTGATTTTTTTTTAGCCCAGCAACGAAATTTCCAGATTTATGAACTTTGGAGGCTCGTAGATTGAGTTTTATTTAGCCAAATGAGGCCCAGGACGGCTCATTGGAAAGAGAAAAACCAAGGAGAACGTTTCTGAGGAGGTTTCGCTAATAGATTTGATCATTTATTGGGACAAAAATTAGGTAGAACATCAAGCTCCGAATTTTAAAAATAAAATCAATTTTCTGAGTTTTGTTTTCTTCATTTTCATTTTCCTAGCCTCTTCGAATTGCAGATTCATGCATCAATAATATCCTTGGTTAATTAAAATCATTACGAGTATGAATAAGAAGTTCAAATTTCCTTTTTTATCTAAATAGAATTTGATTGGATTTGTTTTAATACTATAAATAATATTTTGATTTTATTGTTGCATGTTAATCCATTTTAATTTCTTTTTGCAAGAAAAACAATAAAAGGGATATTGAGAAAAAGTTTTCAATCAATGAGAAGGCTCTAGCAATTAAAGATTGGAATTTTTGAGAAAATAAAATTGGATTGTACAGATTTCTCTTCAACAAACTCTCTTCTCAAAATACTTTTGGAAAGATTATAAATTACAGATTGCAAAATGTAAAAGTGGCGGCTCTCTTCTGTAATTCTAGACTTCTAAAAGCATTTATGTAATAGGGATTTAGAGTTGTAGGAGGGAGGAGAGAAAATTTCATATTTGAACATTATTGAGGGTTTTTTCTTTATATCTTGAATTATGTATGATGGACAGAGTTTGCATTTCTGTAGCTCTAGTTTTGAAAGAAGAAATTAAAGTAATGTAAAGTACTGTTAGAGACCAGGATTAGAGAAGTAGATTCAATTAACCGGTATTTTTGGCATTTCTGTATCAAATACCAGCTTCAATTTTATGATAATAAAATTTTTGTTTCATTTTATTCATGTTTATGCATTTCTGTTGATATGGATAATTTGTCTCAATATTGTGATGTATCTCTGTTCTTATCGATTAAACTCTTATTTCTGAGTAACTATTTACTCAGAAATCTATTTTATAACACTGATTTATTAAATAGTAATGTGTTCTGAATTTCTTCCACATGTTATTGTTTAATTATAGGCTTAACTGATTTGACAATCAATATCATTTTTGTGAATTTCTTCCAGAGTGTTGTTGATTTATTATTTCAGTTAAATGGTCTCAATAGGATGTGTTTTGGTATTCACAAATGTCATGCTAATTGAATTTCTTCGTTAGCTTGACATTAATTAAAAGCCATACATATTTAAATTCTCGTTATTTAATTATCTTGCTCTTAGTTAGGTTAGATCTATATCTACCTAATTAAGATAGGATTTAGATTAGTTTCTTTTGCTTGCATTATAGAATAAATTTGCATTTAGATTAAGTTTTACATTCTTTTAAGTCCTCTTCTCAAAGAGGAAAAATCTTAGTTATGGTTTGGCTGAACCCAAATCAGCTTAAGGGTCATTCTCTTGCCCAATCAACAAGAAGAAGTGATCTGATATCCTTGTCTATTGGTAGTTAACGATACATCGTAAACCAATAGTGATAGGGAAAAGGTAACTGGACCTAGTTAAACCAGTCGGAGCCACTATCATAAATGGAAAAGGAGCTGTATTAAGGTTCGGACCGGGTGGTTATCACCCAATGTTGTAAGAACGATTTTCGAGGCTTCAACATTTTTGGCGCTAGAAGGAGGGCCTGAAACTTGTTGTCTACTGGAGTCTTTTCAATTTTAACATTTTATTTAAATCACGATGGCTCCTCTTAAACTTCCAATTTGGAGTTGTATACATGGATGTGCATCTTCCAATACTCCAGTAGAAATAGTAAGACTCTTGTCTTAGGTAAAATTTAATGGTAAGAAAAATTCTTCTGCTTTTAATCACGTCTTTCAATTTATTTAAAATGTTTCAAATTATGATTTTTAAGAAATTGATGAAGGCATTTTATGTAGAATTTTTACTCTCACATTTGCGGCAAAAGCTAGAAACTGGTGTAGAACTGTTCCGATTGCCTTAATTCACAGTTGGGATAAATTTGTTACAATTTTAATTTGTAAATTTGATGGATATATCTACAACAGGTATGTGATGATTTTGAAGATCTATAAAGGTTTGAAGGTTAGTCTTTAATTGATTTTACCATTAGGTTTTGTTTAAATTGTTTAAAATTTAAAACTGAAGATAAACCTTCGAAAAAAGAATTATTATATTGGTTTGAACATATTTTCTCTCTCCTCCCATTCCCAATCCATATGAAATTAGTTCAAACTTTGTTCCATCCCATTCTAACATAAATGAGAATTCCAATATCGATGTACAAATAAATTATGATGAAGTGGTCTCACAAAGCTTGGAAAATATTTCTATTCAAATGCAAGAAGAAAATAGCATCAATTTTGGAGAAAGAGTTGCTTTGAAATCTGAAAATTCCTCTGCATTAAATTCAGAAAATTAGATCACAAATCAATACGTGCAAGAAGCAATCAAAGTGAATAATAAAATGCAAACTGCTGTACAAATTTCTGAATTTTTTCATGATGAACAAATGCTGAAAACAGAGCAGCAAAGCAGTGTTCTTCAAGAAAATATGAGTATAAAAAAGAATGATCTAGAATCTGAAATTTATAGTGAACAAAGCACACAAGATTTCTCGAATAGAGAAAATTTTGAATTCATTATTTCTGATTCTCATTTTTCCCTTTATCCTGCTATTTTTAATGTTGGTAATTTCTCCCCTCTTGGTATTAATGACATTTCAGAAAATAAAGAGGATGATCTAAATGAATTACCAATAAATTTTTATCAAGATAGAGAAACAAGTATTGATCATTCTTTTTCCATTAATATTCCTCCTTGTTTTGATATATTGGACGAAATCAAAGTGAATTCTAGAGAATATTGTGAAGTAATTTATGATAATTATTCTTACATCAAGGATGCTGATTTCTATTATTCTCAATATAATACTCATGATAAAATTCAGATAACATATGTGAATGAGGAACATTTCAATTTAGAAATTATTCCAACCAATCCTCATTTTGGAGTAGCAAATTATCTTCATGATTTCACCATTCAAGAAAAAATTCCAATTTATGATTCATATCATGTTCAAACTCCCATTCCTACTCATAATCATAATTCTCTTTCTAACTAACAAGTTGGAATTGACAATTATTCAAATTCCATTATTCTCGTCAATCCTTGTGAAAAAAAAATTATTTCAAAATATTCTCAATTGTGATGTAACATTAGTTGTACCAATAGGGATTTAATTTTATTTTTTCTTTCATACTTATTTTGTTCAAATTTAGATTTGTTTTCTGATTTTATTTTTCAAATTTTTTGCACTCTACGCTGGCATATTGAGCACTTTAATAGTGAACACTCAATTGATGCATTGTTCTATTGGGAAATTGAAGTTTCATATTATAATCATGAACATCAAAAGCTATTTCAATTTCAATCAATGTTAATGGTTTATCAAAAGCTTCTATTTTCCCAAAGGCAGTGTCAACAAGAGAATGTATTTTTACAATTTGGCCAGCAATCTAATCCAATTGATAATTTTCCATCTTATTTGACATGTTTCCATCCATTTTTCATTAGCCTATTTGAAATTTTTTTGGAAAGTTTTCTTTCATGGAAAATTGTTAATAGTTTAAGACTTACACATAACACTAAAAAATTTTTTAGGCCTTTGAATTTAAAAGCTCATATCCACAATCTGGCCTGTCATCTTCTCTTTTAAAAATTTTCCAATCCTTAATAGAAACCCATCTATATTTCTATGATCCAATTGAAATTCAATTGGAAAAGACATTTCAAAAGAAGGTGATTGTAAATAAGTTGTTAATAATAAATGTACATTCTGATTTTAGATTTAATTTTCTTAGCTCAATTAGATTTGTATTTTTATTATTAACATTTGAACTGTACATATATACAGGAATTAAAATGAGAGAATGGTTACACTGGAAATATGACTCTACCTAGTCATTTTCATGTATATGGTTTGAATAGAAGTAGAATTAATTTAGTTAGTTTGTTTTGTGTAGTTAATTTATTCTTAATAGTTCTGCAAATAAAAAATAAAGTGAACAATAAACCCTTCTCATATCATATACATGTTCAGGGAAATATTTACCTCTTATCAGAAAAATTCTAATTCTTGCTTCCCATTTTTAAATCAAAATTTATTGCAGCAATGTCTATACTCTGCCTATTTTGAATAATGTCTTGACTAAATTCAATTGAGGTTTCACTTCGCACCAATCATCTCAAACCCACTTTTCTCTATTTCGAAATGTCCTTATATGATTTTGTTCTGAAATTTATCTGTTAAAAGTTTTTGAGAATATAAAGCTTCATGATCTCATTATCCCATGAAAGATATGACTATCTATTATAAGCTTAATTCCAATTAAATCATTATTAGTCAGTCTAACATTTCGTTGTAGTAACATGAAGTTCATATTATCTTCCTTGAAATTTTTCAAAATGATCTTATGGGTGTCTATTTTTCTATGTGCACACATTTAAATCTGTGTTGATATTTTTCCATAATTAGTGGCTTTATCCCATCCTGATATTTAGTTTATTATCTCATGCTACAATACACATCATACTTATTTACTAAAGGGATTATTAAACAATCACTATAGCAATACATATTTTTCTCAAAGTTAATTCAGAATGAGCAGAGGAAATAAATTGCTGTTGCAATTCAAAGGGAAGCCTATTTTCATATTTATTTCTGGTGAATTTTATGAGTTTCATATTTCCTGAATATGAATAAACAGATTTTATTTAGGCTGATTTCACACTCCGATTTAGAATAAATAATGAGATGAGTTTGAACAAAGTTATAATTTTGATAAATCAAAGGAAAAATTCAAAGATTCATGAGGTAAGTTTACCATAAATTTTCTTCCAGGTATATATTTTTAAGTTCATTTTCATCTATTAATAGTTTCTCTTTTTCTTAGTTTATTTTTTATTCCTGTGTTGTTTTATTTACAGGTTTTCATTTGTTTTCAAAACTTGAAGTAAGCAGCAAACCCATTTCAAATTTGCAACAGGTTTAGGGAAATTTTATTTTGTGATTCATTAGAATTTGAGCATTCTTTAACTTTACTTTCATTCATTAGAAAACCCAATTGAAATTTAAAAACTGTATCACAAGATTCATGTCTGAAATGTTTCAACTTGATTTATGATGAAAGACCTCCGATGTGTTACCTCATTCAATTTTTCATAAAATACCATATCACATTTCGCATCTCAAAGGTTTTCAATTGAATATATTTCCATTATATTGAATCACCTCTACCAATACTATGATATACACATAATTCGGGACCCGATATTAAATTTAAATCAAGTTCATAAGAAATATCGCGTCCGTTCAATCACAATAGTGGTAGGGTCATCATTTTAAAAGAACCAATGTCTCGGACCCGATGCCATATTAAACTTTTAAAATAGATTTTTCGGGCTCATTCTCCATCGCATATTGGCATATCATATTGTTACATCATGCACTTAATTTTTCCGATCACCGATCACATATCATATTGGAATAAATTGGAAAGTTTGTTTTTCATCACAAAAGTTCCAATGTGATGAATTGGATCGCAAACGTGCATATCACATTTAAAATAAGGTTGATTCGTTCATTTCAAAAGTTCCGATGCGATGAACCCAATCGGAAATCGCAAATCGGAGAAACCACATTTTGATATATCCATTTTAAAAAGCTCTGATGCGATGAGGTCTAATCGCAATCGCATTTTGGCAGAGTCCTTTCACAATTGATTCCTTTTTAAAAAAGAAAACTCCGATGCGATAAGTCCTATTGTAATTTGCGGATCGACAAAAAACTTAATGTTGTGCTCCTTTCAAAAGTTGCGATGCGATAACTCATCGCTATCAAATTTCACTAAATCGTTGATTTATCTTCGCTCATCACCTATTATTATATCCATCGCATCACTGCTATCACAAGAATCATATTGGAATTTCCAAACATGACTATTTTCCAACATTCCGATATGTTGATATCAATATCGCTAATCGCATTTTTATTTGCTCATATCATCATGCCGAAAGCCACAACATTCATTGCATTGCTGATATCGCAATCGTTTCATCACATTTTTATTCATGGACATACCACTATTCCAAATCTACGATGCGCAATGTGCAATGTGCAAAGTATAAATCGCGAGATGCGGTGTGTGATGTGGAATTTGCGACATAACTACCCCCGATCTTAAATATAACATTTCTTCAATGGTATGATCGCTCCATCTCATCGCACATATTCTTTTTGCATGATTTCATATCGGCAATTTGCTACTGCAACCCCCGATACGATAAACTCCAACACATTCCTCTACATGCAATACGAATCATCTGATAAGACATTGTGTTAATTTAAAGCAATCTTGGGTAACCGTTATGATACTAAAGCGACTGATGATAAATTTGGAGCATATTCAAATCATTTTGATTTCTCATATATTTTAGTTTTATATAATTCCATAATTAAATATGAAATTCAAGACCTCTCTATTTTAAATTTCATTATCTTAAATTTGGTCTTAAATCTGAACAATTTATAAAATCATGGAATTTTTGTAAAACTTTTAATATTTTGAGAACATTTATTACTACAAATTCTCAATCTCATTTTTGATGCATTTGTTTTAATTTTGATTCCCTTGAACAAAAAGCATTCCATTTTTACATTTTACTGCTTGCTTTAGTTTAAATAAAATAAATAATGATTTTGGGTTATAGGATTTTGGTTAGTTTGCCTTCTTCATATTTTTAATGTCAACTAAAAGAAGAAGTCATCTACTATTGGAGAAATTGATACCTTCAGGTAAGATCAAATGCAATTATCCAATGGTAAGATTCATGTACCCACTTTCATTAATTTTCATTTCATTATTTTAGTTTCAGTTTTGTTTTTCAAATTATGTTGATATTTGAATCTATTTTGCAGCTCTTCATAAAAGCTTTCAATCATCTGCCAAATTATATTTTGGAAACCCTATGCTCTTCTCCTAGTTTTATTTCAATAAGTGGTGATAGTCTTCATTGAAACAACTACACTAGGAAGTTTTTGAACCTTTAATATGTTTCTTTAAAGCATTCCTTTTATTAGAAAATAATTAATATTATGCTTTGAAAACAAGAAGATTAACATCAGATAGAAATTTTTCATTATGGCTGAATTTTATCATCACTACTATCTAAAAGGCCTAAAACATTTACAACCCTGCAAGGTATAATTTTTCTGGATCTCGACATAAGAAGGAATGATTACATGATTATTTTCTTTTACTTCATTTTGTTGAGACATTGGTATAAAATTTTAAAAACTTGGATTTTAATTTCCACTTTTAAATTTCTTCATTTTTATTTTTTTCTTGCTGATATATTTTCTTACTTTAGTTTAAGAAGTATTTTCCTTTGGTTTTCAGTTTTGATTTTGGTGACTTTACCATAATTTATATGGAAGGCCTTTTTGTTACTTAACAATGGTTGGCATACATAGGAAAAATTGTTAATAGTCTCCTATTAAATTTTTCTTAAATCTATTAGCAAAATTTGTTTTTCTTATTATAAAGATAGACATACTTAAGGAAGAGATTACAAAACAAGAAAAGTTGACGAAGTATCGTGAAATCTGAGAAATTTATTTTTCATCAAAATTGTAATTATTTTGAGATTTCAATATTTTATTAAGATCTTTCAAAATTCTATTATCGGTCAAGAAAAGTTATTTTTAAGTAAGTAAAGACACTTTACAACAAAGCACTTTTAACTCTGAAATTGTCATTTTGAACTCTTAAGGAGTCAATGATTCTCCCTATTTAAAAGAGTTTATTTTTCTAGAGTGTAATCCACAAATATATTTAAAACTTAAAAGATAAGAGGTCTCATCGCGAGCCTACTTACCATGATCATAGGGGAAAATAGGCTGACATTACCAACACTGCTAAACAAACCATGGTAATGGCTTATGATTGCAAACAATTATAAGACAATGGGTCTCATCACGAGCCAGCTTGTTCAGTCCAATTATAACCAGTGAATGTCATTGTCAACGATCTGACTACCAAACCAGGACAATGGCTTTTAAAAAAAAAATAAAAAAAATAATAAACATATACAAATGGATTTGTCTCTAGGTCAATAATTCTTAAATAGATAGGATTTTGAATCATTGATGATTAAAAGGTAACCCTGTTGAGACTATAAATATTTGTTGGCAACAGTGGCTCTACCCGTGACAAATGAGTACATTTTAAAAGCTAAGCTGTAAAGTGACCCCTACTTTATCTCTACAACTAATTAAGGACTAATATAGAGTTATGAAATATTTTAATTTATGAGGAATTTTAGAAAATTACAGTAAGATGATTATTGCTTTTATTCAGATTAATGATCCTAGTCAAGCATTCCAAAAATAATTTTCTCTTCTTTAATTATTTCTACTTTAATTTTGAGAAAATCTCATTCATATCAAACAGAGATAACTGTTTCTTCTAGTGAATTGCCAATTGTTGTACGATACAACAACCCCCCTCATTTTTAACTTGTTCACATCAAATAATGGAGACCCTTTCTATAAAAATTTTGGCTAAACACCTTTTAGGATTTTTATTAAGTCAATTATCTTACGATTTTGTTGATTTTTCATTTTCTTTAGATTCTTGTTTTGATTGCTTGGTTGAAATCGATTTTTTATAATATTCCTGTTGATGCTTATTTCATCTCATTTGGTCGACTGGTTTGTAAATGACACTCCTTTGAAGTCTAATCAAATATGTCGTCTGGGTTAGAAAATGCGTAAAATGTACAATATTTCATTTTTTTTTTAAAATTAGTTCAATAATGCATTTAGTTTAAATATCAACTTGTAGTTAGTTATGACTAATATTTTTCATTTTTTTACTTATACAGCCAAATTATAAAGCATCGAGATTTCAGTCATTTATTCCAATTTTCCATTTTTTTTAATTACTAATCTCGAAAAATTTAAAGTAACAAAGTGGCTATAATTTAGATAGGCAAATCATCATCTTAGATAAATTCATAATCTAATTTAACATCATTAAAATGAAACCAAAACAAAAAAACTAATTTTTAATGTTAAATTTTAAATTAATTAATTAAATTAAAATTTAATATAAAAATATATATATATATAAAATAAAAATAAAAAACAAAAAAATTAAAAATTAAAATTCACCGCATCGGAGGTTTTACACTACATCGCATCGGAAGTTTTAAAACCCCGGTAAACTCATTTTATGTGATGCGATGAACTGATTTTTTGTGATGCGATGAACTCATCTCCATTTGCGATGCGATGAGTCGCATTCATTATATCCCCGATGCGATGAGTCACATTCATTATATCCCCGATGCGATGAGTTGCATTCATTTCATGTGATGCGATGAGTTATTTAAATTAACAATAGTGGAACTTTAGTGTTGTAATGAAGTTTTAGTTGTAAGTTAATATAACATAACGATTAGTTTAAGGTAAGAGTTATAATGTTATTTTAAATGGTAGGTAGGTAAGTAGTGTTAGTTTAATGTAAGAGTCATAATGTTAGTTTAAGGTAAGAGTCATAGTGTTATTTTAAATGGTAGGTTACTTAAGTTAAGTGGTAAGTAATGTTATTTTAAATTAAATGTAATATTAAGGTTACGTAATGTTAGTTGGTAGGTCTAAGTGGAATGTTAGTGTTAGTTTAGTATAGCATAGTTTTTAGTTTAGTATAGTTTAGTGTTAGTTTAGTTTTAGTTTAATAATTAATTTAATATTTAATATTTAAAATAATTAATTTTAAATTAATTAAATTAATTAATATTTAAAATATAATTAATTTAATTAAATTTATTATTAATTAGATTAATTTGTTTATAAATAGTTAATTATATTTGTTAGTTGGATTAATATTCATTAATAAATAGGTTATTAAATAATTAGTTTAGTCTATAATTAAGAATTAAATTAGAATTAATTATTAGTTAATTGTAGGCTAATTTAGGATTAGATTTTTAATTAAAATTCTGTCTTTTTTCAACCCAGAAACAGAATTTCCAGATTTATTTCATATTTGACTTATCAACTTTGGAGGCTCATAAATTGAGTTTTACATGGCCAAATGAGGCCCGGGACGGCTCATTGGAAAGAGAAAATCAACAGATTTGATTATTCATTGGGTAAAAAATCAGGCAGAAGATCAAGCTCCGAATTTCTAAAATAAAATCAATTTTCTGAGTTATGTTTTCTTCGTTTTCATTTGCCCAAGCCTCTTCTAATTTCATATTCATGCATCAATAATATCCTTGGTTAATTAAAATCATTATGAGCATCAATAAGAAGCTCAAATTTCCTTTTTATTTATTTAAATAGAATTTTATTGGATTTGTTTTAATGCTAGAAATAATATTTTGATTTTATTGTTGCATCTTAATTCATTTTAATTTCTTTTTACAGAAAAAACAATAGAAGAGATATTGAGAAAAAGATTTCAATCAATGAGAAGACTCCAGCAATTAAAGATTGGAATTTTTTGAGCAATTAAAATTGGATTGGGCAGATTTTTCTTCAACAAACTCTTCTCTCAAAATACTTTTAGAAAGATTATAAATTGCAAATTACAAAATGTAAATGGGGCTCCTCTCCTCTACAATTCCATACTTCTAAAAGCATTTCTGTAATAGGAATTTAGAGTTGTAGATGGGTAGGAGAGAAAATTTCAGATCGAACATTATTGAGGGTTTTTTTTTTTTTTTTTAATCTTGAATTATGTATGATGGGCAAAGTTTGCATTTCTGCAGCTCTAGTTTTGAAAGCAGAAATTCAGGTAATGTAAAGTACTGTTAGAGACCAGGATTAGAGAAACAGATTCAATTAACTGGTATTTTTGGCATTTCTTTATCAAATACTAGTTTCATTTTTATGTTAATAAAATTATTGTTTCATTTTATTCATGTTTATGCATTTCTGTTGATATGGATAATTTGTCTCAAATTGTTATGTATCTCTGTTCTTATCGATTTAACTCTGATTTCTGAGTAACGATTTGCTCAGAAATCTGTCTTACAAAACTGATTTTTTAAATAATAATATGTTGTGAATTTCTTCCACATGTTATTGTTTAATTATTGGCTTGATTGATTTGATAATCAATATCATTTTTGTGAATTTCTTCCGGAGTGTTGTTGATTTATTATTTCAGTCAAATGGTCTCAATAGAATATGTTTTGGTACTCACAAATGTGAGCTAATTGAATTTCTTCGTTAGTTTGACATTAATTAAAAGCCATACATATTTTAATTCTCATCACTTAATTATCTTACTCTTAATTGGGTTAGATTTTCATTCTACCTAATTAAGATAGGATTTAGATTAGTTTCTTTTGCTTGCATTATAGAATAAATTTGCATTTAGATTAAGTTTTACATTTTTTTAAGTCCTCTTCTCAAAGAGGCAAAATCTTAGTTGTGGTTTGGCTGAACCCAAATCAGCTTAAGGGTCATTCTCTTGCCCGATCAACAAGAGGAAGTGATATGATATCCCTGTCTATTGGTAGTTAATGATACATCATAAACCAATAGCGATAGGGAAAAGGTATCTGGACATAGTTAAACCAGTCGGAGCCACTATCATAAACGGAAAAGGAGTTGTATTAAGGTCCAGATGGGGTGGTTATCCCCCAATGTTGTAGCAACGATTTTCGAGGCTTCAACAGAACCCCAGGTTGATAAAGTAAATTAGGGCAACCCTTGGGAGTTGCATCACTCTTGGTGCAATACCAGGGCTCAACACTTTTTGGCGTTGTTTCCAGGGAGGTGTCTAGTAGATGCTTTGATTTTGTTTTTAGCATTATTTTCTGCTTTCCTTTATTTTCCTATAATTTCAGAAATATTGAAAAAAATATAAAAATATTTTATTTTCATGCCTTGTAGGACTAGGAATACTCAGAGAAAAACCTTACCTAAAACCCCCACATCACCTCTTGGCCACCCTTCACTCTTCTTCAGTGGCAGTGAGAGTGATCCCCCTCTGGGAGAGCCTTATGAATATTTTGAGGATCCTATTGGGGAAGAAGAAGAAGACATTGTGTCAACTGAGGGACCTGCTTCACTTATCTTAAACATCGCTGTTGTGGTGGATTCGACATTCCGGTGTACGAAATCACACGCATTTAGAGAATGTGGTATTTTCTCTAAACCATAAGTAACATGCAATATCTGGGGGGAGCTCAGAAGTATAAGACTTAAAATGAAGTAATACACTTAAGCATGCTCTGTTAAAAAACTAAAACTAAAAACACAAAAGAAGCTATAGAGAGTTCCAAACAGTAACAAGGTAAACAACGGCTCGATGGCCTTCTTCTTATTGAATGCTTGGAATGAAAATAAATCTTACCCACTTGCCAATGGGCCTACGCAATGGCTCTAGGACCCGATGCAAGGATGTTTGTTCTTCAAGTTCTGCCTTCGGACGCAGTGCAACTCTCTCTCTCTATTGCAATGGGCTAAGATTGTTGGGTGGCCAAAAATCGAGTCCTCTTCTCCAACTCTTGCTCCTTGGTTCACACAAACAACTGGTGTTGCTTGGGCAACTTTAGCCAGCATAACCTTGTGATTACCCATTTTTCATCTCTTTGAGGGTTTATATAGGTGAGCTTTCAAACCTCCTTCCCTCCCTTGGTACATGGTGGATAGTGACCCAAGGGAGGGGCAATATGCCATTGTGGCCTGAAATATGCTTTTGTGTGCTCACACAAGGCCTAAGGAGGCGTTGGTGTTGTCCTTGGGGGACTTTCACATGAGAAACTATCATTTGCTTCCTTGTGGTCCCGGAAAGGGACTTTTTTCCATTTCCAGGAATGCGCGCTTATCAGGCTCCAGTGCGCTCAGAAGACGCTCTTCTCGAAGAAAAAAGCACACATTCGACCATTTATGACTAGTTCAATCTTGAATTTCTCAAAACCTTAGAGATTCTAAATACTATTGATTCCATAATGTATCCCTGTCCTGTAAATCCTTAGGCTTGACATTAACTGATGTTGTTTTCTTCTATACGATTTTCCAATGTTAACAGATGCCCCCTAATGTGTGAGGTCTAGGAAGAACTGTATAGCCGAAATACATTATAGTTTATTTTTTGTATCATACGCAGAGAGAGAGAGAGAGAGAGCGAGGCCTGTGTGTAGAGGAGATAGCACCTTGCACCGGTTTCGAGATAACTACTCCCTAAGGGACCCCCTGCAAGCAGACAAAATATACAACATATTTGAAAAATTTCAACGAGGCAGGGATGTCCCATGCTCGTGATGCTATGGCTAGTTAAAAAAAATTGACAGATACATTTAGTGTCTGTGTCACTACTGTGGTAGTGATGTTGGTGGTTGCTGACGACAACTGTTGATGCCCTCAGGGCCATTTTTTCTTTGACGATAGGTGGAAATTGGTACCCATATGCGTAAGTATGTCATATCACTGTGCAATGTATGCATATGTACTGGCTGGGACCTTCCCGTGTAAGCATTGTTGTCAGAGATGCTTATAAAGGCACGAGTCTTCGACGGATATTGATCAAAGTGCAATGGTTGTAAGGTACGATACCATCGTGACATGAAAGCTTTTGCTATAGTCTAATGTCAAGAGGATCGATGAAATCTATGGACAATGATGTCTCCCATAGTGCCACCCGAGGATATCCCTTTACATGGGGAGGGGTTATCCAAGGTATCGCTTCCTTTTCGGAAAAGAGATGTTGATGTCGACAAAAAGGAAGCCTTAACCAAACCATAATGGGTTTAACATAGGCATGTTGGTGAGTGGTGGTTGAAAATGGATGATGGGGATTCAGTGGCCCGAAGTCAAAGTATATTTGAGCAGCTTGGTGGCAGTCATAGGTATTTCGGAAGGGAAAAACCCCTGGAGTCGGTAGGACTTCCAGGGTAGGTATGAACCGGCTATGATTGTCTTAATGGTGCGTGCATGGAGGGTATGAAATACTTTGACCAAGGGAGATGGGGGACTGCTGCCATGGGAGGAAAAAGTGCAATATGAGGGCGAAGAGGCGAAGGGCGTTGTTTGTGATATTTGTACACTTACTAAAAGAATAAAATAATGGTGTTTGGTTTGTACAAAACACAGAGACGGGTACCCCAAAACATGAAAGAGGGTCGCTCACTTGATGGTGTGAGGACGGTGTCTTGCTGGGGTTAGGGGTCCCATTGGTTGGTCTCATGTGCAGGGTTGATGAAGCGGAAGATGTCGCAAATGGGTTAATGTTGATGGAGGTATGGTGGGCCAAATGCAGTGTGCAGAGGTGCGCTTTCATTCCACTTGTACAACCCGATCGTCTAGGAAGGGGGTTAGTTTAAATGGTGAACTTGACCTTATGCATGGTATGTGGATGGGCATGAGGTGCTTCCTGAACTACAAATGGTATGGCCATGGCATCACTTGTGGGGTGATGTATGGTCTTCTTGGGATGACGATCACCATGGAGGGGAGGCTCTACTGACCAACGCGGACATTTATCATATGTAGGGTGAGGTCATGATAAACGTGGTTGGGTATCAGGACCCTATGGTTTATGTCTAATGGAGAAATGATGTCAGGATATGAAAATTTTTCTGGGATTCTATCATGTTGAGGGTATAATGATACCTACACCGGAACTTTCAGTGGTGGGTGTTGTGAATGGTTTGCGGGTTCTTCCCACAAAAACAACTAACTCAAGTGAAAGCATCTTCTTTTCATCCAATAGTATTGAAAAACATGAATTTTGGAAAGGATGATGGGAGGGTGCATACCTACCGGTGCTGAAAAAAAATTTATTTTTTCAGGAGTGCGAATTTATGACATCACCTCTATTTGTTGAGAGATGTTACTTGGGTTCTAGCTTTGATTTCAGTTGTGGTTTCCCCCAGACTGAGATCATGGGGGAGGGAATTGCTGGTTAGTACCCCCCGTCTAGGATCTCCTTGAATACAGATTACTACTGCCTAGGTGACCTTAGGTCAAAGACCTGACCAAGCCGTCTGCAGTAATCGATGTACTTGCATCTCAAGAAGATGAGGCAACCAGGTTTCCTTTTCCCTGGTTGGTATATGGTGGCTTGGGTGGAGGAGGGAAAAATGGTTGTCGATCTGGTGACCTTCATTCCTCCTGTAGGTACCGGATGGTACGCGGTTCATTTCCAGATGCCTGGATGGAGGGATCCTTTTGATAGGATCGCTCGATCGTGTGTAAGGCATCCCTATACCGTGGTATTTCTAGACAATAGTGGGTATAGTGCCCATAGGTGTCACAGAGGGTGCATGCGTGATTGGTACGCAGTGGTTTTCCTGTACTTTTGGCGGCGAGTTCCTTTTTATGGAAATGCCATTTTGAGGTGCCTGCCTCGCAGCCGAGGAGTGGTTTTAATTCATCCAACTCTGGGCATATGTGAGTAGGGTGTCCTATGACATCACATATAGCGCAGGCTGATGACTCCCGATGTATGGTGGGGGTCACCACTTTATTTCCTTTCTTGGCAATTGTCTTTATCGTGGTCGTCGGTTTCGCAGTGGGGATTTCCCTTGCAGGGGCGGTTTTGACTGCTACTTGGGTAGGTTGGGGCTCCTCGGGGCCGGGGGGCTTTAACCTAAAAGCAGTAACATTGGTAGCTGGTGTTCCTGAAGGGGGAATGAGATACCACACTGGGAATGCCAACGATATGTTGGGTAGTACTAGTGTTGCCAAGACTTGCTGGGAGGTGAAGCCAGGAGGTGGGTATAGGAAAGGAGTTTGGGAGGTGGCATAGACTATGGAGGCTATAGTATCTGATGCCTCGGTGTTGTTACTGCTTGAGTTCGTTTCCTGACTAACCTCGGTGCTTGATGTGGACATCATGCACACCGGGGCCCCTATGGCATCAGGTGATGCCTCAAGGATAATATGCAGATCTCCTAGGAATGAGCCTAGGATGGACGACGGTTTGAATTGGCTAGGGCCATATTCTTAATACCGTACAAGACCATTAGTGGCTGTGTCTACATAGGGTAGAACCATATCTGTGTTGGTCAAAGGACACTTTTTAGTGTGCGTTGGCTGGTCTACCGTAATGATTCGATCCTCGTGGGGAAACATTATGATGCAGAAAATGGAGGATGCTATAGCAGATATGGCGTACATGTAACTCCACCCAAGGAGTATATTGTAATCCAAGTGAGCGTCTAAGACTTTGATGTCTATGTGGATCATTTTTTTGGCTAAGCAGATTGGTACATTTTGGAAGAGACCGACGGGGGTTGAGGGCCTACCGTTGTATGCTTTGAGTGTGATGACTGAAGGTTTGAGTTCTAGGGCTCCTAACTTCTGCCATACATTTTTTGACATGATGCATGTCGACCCACCCTCATCAATGACACATCGGTGAATAGTGATATTCTGTACCAATACTAGTATCTGGAAGGCAACCATGGAGAGAAGCCTAGGGGTGGCTTTGTCTAAATCAAAAGCCATCATGCGCGTGTCGGCGGGGTCGACGGCACCTAAGGCAGAAAGTAGGGCTTTCCTCTTCTTTTGGCACAACTGCAGTACCTCTAAAGTGGACATAGTAGCAGGTGACTGGGCTAGATCGTCTATGATGCTGTAATTGTGGGCTCCTTTAGAGTAGTCACCTACTCGCCTGTTAGGCCCTTTAACCATTTTTGGCAATGGTTCCAAAGGAATCTTTGGAATTTTCAAAGGTGTAGTTGGTGCGCTTGTACTAGCCCCTAACGTACTGGTGTCTGGTGGGGTGTCCTAGCTGCGATTCCGGGTTTGGAAAAACATTTCTTCCCCATCCATGTAAATTTCATGGTTGTTTTTCTAAGAATCGTTGCGGTTTTTCTGTTGAGTGCTGACCGTTCCTTGATGGGGGAAGGGTTCTTGCATAACTGTAGTTGTCTGGGAAGATCCTCCTTGTCCTTGGTTACTTTGAAGCTTTTTAAGCTCAGGGAGTTCGGGACAGTGGTGATTATAGTGCCCATACTCACCACATATCGAACATGAATGGTTTGTTCGTAGAGGTGTCTGTTTGCCTTGCTTTTGAGCATTTCTTGGCTCCTGGTTCTAGTTCTAGTTGGAGTTATTTCCTGGTCGGGGCCATGGTGTGCACTGTTGGTTGCTTCCCCCCTGTCCAGGGTTCCCCTTGAGTTTGTTTTTTACCTTTATTTTGACCACATTGGGAGGGTAATTATCCTGATCATACTGGTGTGGTTGATCTTGGGACGGCTACACAAAGTTCACCTGTGCATTGTTTTGCGTTGGCGGGTTATGTGCTTGGGACTAAGCATACTGTTGTCCCATGTTTGCACCTAGTCGTTGGGGGGGAGTTCTTCCATCATTTTTTCTTCCTGCGCACTAGGTCCCCCCGGCCGGAGGGTAAGGTCCTCCTTAGTGATACGTTGGCGCCCTATTCATCAAATTTTGTTGCTACATATGATGACTTTGAAATCCAGGTTGAGACATGTTCTAGGTAGACCCATGTGTGTAGTCGGGATTCTGAATGCTACTGCCTAGGTACCCTTAGGTAATAGACCCAATAAGTCTGTCTGCAGAGTTCGACGCGCCTGGCAATCCTTGATAAGATTGCAGGTGTGGGGCGTTAGGCAGGATATTGTATATGTATCCTGATTGCGTATAAGTCAGTTCAAGCTGCTGGGCTTTACTATTTGCGTCCTCTTCGGATGTGGGGTTAAGTTGCGCCACATCCTTTGAAATATCCATCGTTATAGTTTTAAAGAATAAATCTAAAAGGACTCGGTCATCGAGTTGAGCTTTGCATAAGCTACGACGCTGTCTCCACTCATGGAGATGTTCTGAAATGTGGGTAGAGGGAGATTGTCTGAAATGAGTGAGCAACTACATTCCCAAATCGTGATGAATGGGTAGCTGAAAGAATGTAAGGAATGTAGTAGCGAGGGCACTAAAGGTTCTGTGTGAAGTAGGGGGTTCCTCGATGTACCATTTCATGACCACTCCCATGAGAGTGCGTTGAAACAACCTCAATCGAATAGTATCATCCATGATGCTATTCGATGAAAACCACAGGTGAAAGGTCATTATATGATTCCCTGGGTCTTCCGCTTGCTTGCCCTCAAACTTTGGTATGTCTGAAGCGAGCTTCGTGGGCATGGGAGGCCAATTGGGATCATGTGCGATGGGGTCATTGATGAGCTTGGTTAAATCCGGTAGATTTAACACCGCTAAGAAGGGTTATTGAGAGGTTGATGCCATGGAAACATGTGAAGACACGAAGTTCTAGTTAGAACGAGGGTTAGTCTATGACATACCCGGTTGTGAATTCAGTTGGCTTCTCGTATGGGATGGACTCTTCTGCCCCCTAGGGGATGAGGGGGGAGTGATGTGTGGTGTGGTGTTGGGAGACCGACTAGTGTTCCCAACCAAGGTTTCTCCAATAAAGGAGGAACCAACCAATGTGGAAATGTTCCGTCTTTGATGCCTAAACGACGAAAGACCTGGAACCCCTCCCATTAATGGGGGGAAGTCCAAAAGATGCCTGGACCGACGAGGTTCCATTGGAATCGTTTGAGGGTCATCCAAGTTAGGTTTTGGAAAATTTTTTTGAGGGTATTGAGTCTATGATCACGTCAAATTTACGGCCACATACATAAAACAAAGCAAAAATGAAATGATTTTTCCTTTGATTTAATCTATGTGATCAATCAAGCAAAAAATGGTTTTGTTTGTTTGTGCGTGATACTCAAAAATCCTAGAAGACGTAATAACGTCCTCACACACTCAAAAGTAACTATGCCTTGAGAGTATTTCTTGCGAGTGCTGGCACAACGTCCCGAAAGAACTGGCGATGCCCCCAGTCAGTCGAAGAGAATCAACCAAGGTAAGGGTAGAGGGTCTGGTGCTTGCCTGCACCGTCACCTACAGGGTAAAGGATGCCCTAGTTTTGGCCACTAAGAACCACCATCCCACGTGAGTGTTCGAGTCTTGGGCTTCTTGGTATTCAGCTAACATTACCGAGTATCAGACGGGTCAAGTAGCCCCAACTGATATCGCACGCACTGCGCCTAAGCCTAACCCCCTCTGAATCAGGTCTCTGCTGCGCTCGGGTTTTCTTTTCCGTGGGATGATAGGTGGATTTTAAAGCTCCCTAAAAATGAAAATTTTGTGTTTCAAATGTGAATCGTGATCAAGGCGGCTTATTGGATGGCTACCCCCTTGATCCTAACTTAAACTATAATTTCTCTTGTGGCCCCTGTGGGGAGAGTTTAGTGAGCTGGTTTAAGTTATTTTTAGGTGGCTTTCTCTTCTTAGTGGGTGAATGTGTGTGAGCGTATGGTGAAAAATATCATAATTTGAACATATGGATATCGGTGATCCGTTACAAATGTCCCCTAGTTAAACTATGTGACGTTGTTCCTTGCTCAAATAAAAATCATTTGCGGATAATGGGCTGCTTCCAAAACCTCCTAATTAGTCTATGTGAATGACTAAAGGGAGATGGAAAATCACAAATGTAGAGTGTTAATATGCTTGTCTAGGGTCACCCAATGGCGCAAAGACAATAGAGATTACTTACTCTAACTTGCGATTCAATCCTAGTCCCACAATTTCCTAAATGCAAAAATTGAAATTTAAACTAAACAATTTCTACACTAGCTTATGCATGTGTGGTCATGAGCCACTTACTTGGACTATTTAGACTAAGTGTGCATACCAGAATTCTCAAAAACATAAATTGTTCGGAAAGCAATGGTTAATTCACCCCCTACTTAAACTATGTGAGCACATTTTGCAAAAAACCAACTTAAATGAAAACTAACTAAATGCCTACAAAAAACAGCAAAAATTAGTCTTCAGAAGCTGTGGGGTATCAACAAAGGTGTTGGCAGATACATTAGGGGCTACCAAACAAACTTACAAGAAAAAAAGATTCAAAAGGTAGGGAGAAAAAATCTCTCTGTAAATTGAGCACAAAAGCCTCTGACAGGTGCGCTTTCCTACACGCAGGTCGCTCTTGAACACGCACCCTGCGCGTCTGTGTGTAAAAACAACGCTCAAAATTCCTGCAAGTAAGAAACTAGGAGCTGCCTTCTTCAGTCTGTCACCTTAGTGATTCTAGGGACTGTAAGATGGGTCAAAGGACTGTCAACTCCACTCTAGCATAGACTAAGGGTCTCTTGCAAACAATGGCACAACCACATAAACTTGAAACACGTCAGTGGAGTCACCAATCCTACTGTGGTGGATTCGACACACGGGTGTACGAAATCACACGTGTTTAGAGAATGTGGTATTTTCTCTAAACCATAAGTAATAGGCAATATCTGGGGGGAGCTTAGAAGTATAAGACTTAAAATGAAGTAATACACTTAATTATGCTCTGTTAAAAAAAAATAAAACTAAAAACACAAAAGAAGCTATAGAGAGTTCCAAACAATAACAAGGTAAACAATGGCTCGATGGCCTTCTTCTTATTGAATTCTTGGAATGAAAACAAATCTTACCCACTTGCCAAAGGGCCTAGGCAGTGGCTCTAGGACCAGACACAAGGATGTTTTTCCTTCAAGTTCTACCTTCTAACGCAGTTCAACTCTCTCTCTCTGCTGCAATGGGCTAAGATTTTTGGGTGGCCAACAATCAAGTCCTCTTCTTCAGCTCTTGCTCCTTGGTTCACACAAATAGCTGGTGTTACTTGGGCAACTTTGGCCAGCATAACCTTGTGATCACCCATTGTTCATCTCTTTGAGGGTTTATATAGGTGAGCTTTCAAACCTCCTTCCCTCCCTTGGTACATGGTGGATAGTGACCCAAGGGAGGGGAAATGTTCCATTGTGGGCTAAAATATGCTTTTGTGTGCTCACACAAGGCCTAAGGAGGTGTTGATGTTGTCCTTAGGAAGCTTTCACATAAGGAGAAACTATCATTTTCTTTCTTGTGGTCCTAGAAAGGGAATTTTTTCCATTTCCAGGAATGTGCGTTTATCAGGCTCCAATGCACACAGAAGGCACTCTTCTCGAAGAAAAAAGTGCGCATTCGGGCATTTATGACTAGTTCAATCTTGAATTGCTCAAAACCTTAGAGATTCTAAATACTTTTGATTCCATAATCCCTGTCATATAAATCCTTAGGCTCGACATTAACTAATTTCGTTTTCTGTTGTATGATTTTCCAGTGTTAACAGTTTTTATGTCAGCATTCTTCTTTCTTATTATCCCCTTTGCAGCCTTCATATTTGATGGGTCATATCCTATCTTAACCACCAAATCTTCTAAGGATTTAATCCTTGTATCTTTATCAAGAGAAGAGATTTTCTCCATTTTTAATTGTGACTGGATATTGGACAAAGAAACCTGCAACTTGGAAAGATTCATTGTTGTGTTAGTTAAAGTTGAAGAGATCAGTTCACCCGTATGCTTGTGCATCTCCATTTGATCAATGGGATGAATGTCCTTTATGTTGAATTTGAAAGTTGTCTTCTTGTAATAATTTGTTGACTTTGGCTAAGGGATTTTAGCCTCAAGGAAGGCCACCTACATCTTACCTTTCTCAGAATCAAATTCTGACAACAACCTGCTTTGAGAACTGGAAGTCTTCTTCCAGAATTGGGTATAGGTGTTTTTCTTCAAGATTTCATTTTTTAACTTTATATCTTTGAACTTGTCAAAGTTTGTCTTGTCCTTCTCACCTTGGACAACCTTAGTTGTCTGGATATCTTTCTGCTAGTCATAAGATACTGAAGAAGTTGTAGGAGAAGTAGTGGATTGGCCAGCTACTTGAGAAGATGAAGGTGTTTCCTTGTTAACCACAACAACTTCTTGTTCTAAATATTTTTCTGTGTCAGCTTTAGGATTTAGCTTGGTCCATTTTATATACATTATTTTGAATTCTTTGCTTGTAGTGTCAGTCACTAAAGTTAAATCTTCTTCTCTTTACCTTTTCACTGCTTTTTCATGTGGGATAGGGATCTATGATGTCGATGTCGATATTATTTTCTCCTCAACTTCCTGAAATGTGTTCTTAGCCCATTATAACTGGTTCATATACTTTTCTATCTCTAGCCTATGGGTGTGTATGTAAGGATTAATTTTATTCTCTACTCTAAGCTTTGAAATGATTCCCAGAGGATCATAGGACCAAGTAAAGCTTAGTCTGAAATTCATCTCTTTCATTATTTTATATGCTTCCTCACCTGCTGACCTTCTATTACTAATAAAGGACCCAAACTGTTTTTTAATCCTAAACTGGGACTTCTTCATGGCTGATACAAAGTGAATCTCATCAGCATTAAGCATCTATCTGATATACTCCAATAAAAAATCATCATTGGGAGGAATTTTGGGAGTTTATAAGGAACAAGCTCACACCCTTATACTCTTATCTCTATGGAATTCTTGTACAAGTACCAGTCTCCTGTCTTGGCCTGATCTGACAAATGTAGTATTCCCTTTATGTCCTCACCTATTCTAGGTTCAGCTGTACTACTAATAATACTCATGGCTAGATGTAAAAATAGTTCAAAATTTTTTAATATGAAAATTCATTCTGCTCTTTCATTACTAATGATGTCCAAAAGATGACTCATTTCTGGTTTCCATCTTCATCGAGATTCTACGTGGAAAACGTAAATATATCTGCTTGACAATACACAAACATGTTGATCAGGATTTATGCAGGAACACAATAAAATACAGAAATAGAAATAAACACAGAGATGCAGCAGAAATAATACTTCATTTCATTAATATCAAATAACAGAAATATGCTTACAGACATAATGGAAATAAACTAGCTAGGGCGTTGGTAGCTTATCTCTGAGAAGAGATGTGGCGGCTACAGGCCTCTGAATTGTGTTAAAATGAGGCTTGAAAGCCTATTTATTGTTGAGAAACAATATAAAACCCTAAACATCCAAAAACCTAACCCTAGGAGATGAAGCAATAAAACTGTGGGCCCCGGTTAGGTAAATTTTTCAATCAATCTTCCCGGGGACGTAACTTTGGCATACGATATTTGTTTGACATGCTCAATACCTCGTTAGAAAGATCTATTCGAGGGCTAAAAATTTTTAGTGAGCAAAATCAATCCATGGACCCATTTTTCTCCCAATTTTCCCAAAAAAACATCGTTTAGAGCCTCACAATGGCTCCATAAGTTTAGGACCCGAAAAAATGCTAAAAATAGTAAGTTGTGTTGAAACTGAAAAACTGAAAGAATTGATGGTGTGGGTCCAAATGGAATAGGTGGGTGGCCACTAATATCCACCTGGATCATTCCTCCCTCCTTATGAGGCAATGGTCCCCATTGTGTTAAGTTCCTCCATGAGAGGAAAATTTTGTTGAACTTTGAATTGGATTTGTCCAGGATGTCGTGGACCTACTTGCAGATGTGTTGGATGCGTTCAATAATTTGGTTACCTCAAATAGTACATGTGTGGATTCTTTCTTTGTAGTTGCATGAGATATCACAACATTAGGCGGCGATGTGTCGGGGGTCAGATCAATGGAGTGCTTGTCCTGACAGTGTAGAGGAACCTTTGTGGGTGAGGAAAAAATGTCCTCGTGTTCCTGCACAACTTTGTCCATCTGTTGTAGCCGTGCAGGGGAGCCTTGTTTTGAGGTTGTGGCCACAATATTCTTCTTTCCCTATGAGCAAGTTGTAAGGAAAATAATTTTCTTGGTTTTGGAAACAATATTACAACATTGTTTTTCAATAGTCAAGGAGATGGCAGGAGGGAGTACTACCTCCGGTATCTAGTACAATTTATTTCCCAAAGTAATAATAACAGAACGAGCCCTAGCCTCATACACATCATGTCACCTCCACAAGTATGGTTGGCCCAATAATACATCAACTACATCAAGAGGAGCAACATCACACAATACCTCATCCGTGAATGGCTTGACATTGTACAGAAGGCGGCTCTGTTGGCGGACGCGAAGATCTCTCCCTAGGTGAAACCACCCGATGGTATACGGTTGCGGGTGTCCTATGGTGGGCCGAGCCACTTCACAACCTCTCTTGCAAAGATGTTCTTTTGGCTTCCACTATCGACAAGAAATTTCATTGGAGAACCCTTCACCCACATCTGTGAATGGAAGAGGCGCTCCCCCTCCTTTGGATCCTCGGGATCCTCCCTCTGGAGCTTGGTGGTGGAAACAATGGCATTGGGGTTTGCATCAATGATCTTCTTCAATTTTTTATCTTCCTTTTCTGGTTCTGGCTCGAGATCAGAAAATGCATTCGATTCGGGTGCCTTCATTTCGACCACCAGTGACTATTTGTCCCGACACTCATTTGTGTTGTGAGTGGGGTTGTTATGAAATTCACACCACTTCCCATGTCCTTCTTTGGATTTTTGGTGGTGTTCTGAGTCGCCCCACTTTGGCTCTTCCCCTTGTTCTGTGATTCGGGGGTGCTTTTCCCTAACTTCAGATTCACAGATCCAAAGCCTCGCTTCTTCAGCTTAAATTTTGCTCGATCTTAGAAGCATAGTGATATGCCTTGCCAAGCGAGGTAATGTTGAGGAACTCCATTTCCTCCTAAATTTTTATGTGCAGACAGCTGCAATACTTGAGCACCAAATGTCTCTCTGAATCTTTAATACCCAACATTTTGCGCAAGGTATGGAACAAATTCGTCAGTTCGTGCATATGTTGATCCCTTTGCTACCGTAGTGTGTTCCATTGGATGTACTTGTCCTCATAGCTCCCCACGGGGTAATATTTTTCCTTGATGCCATCTCAAGAAGAATTCTAAGTGGGTGTGGTCGAGAACAGAGAGGGTTCCCTCTCATCATTTTTCTCGTAGTAGGTTTCACCAGTCTTTGACATGGGGCGCGGCTTTGAGGAGTGAAAAAATAATCTTTTCTCAGTTGAAGAAATCATGGACCAAGAAATACCCTTCTAGAAAATTCAACCATCTGTCTATGGCATATGCATCTATCTGGCCTTCAAATACAGGAATGTCAAATTTTACATGTACCTTGAAGGGAGTAGCACCTCTAGAGTGGTTTTTGGATGAAGATGCGCCGTAGGTGGCCAATCGTTGAAGGATTTGATAAACGTTATCCATCATCGTGTTCCTATGTTTCTCGAGGGCCTCCTCGAGCAATATTTTGATAGGATCTCCTACTCCCTCATCTTTACTTTCTTCCGCCAAGGGAGGTCCTCAGGGTTTGCGAGTTTGATTTTGCAAGGGTTCAACCAGATCGAGCCCTAACTCCTTATACCCTGACCTCGTTGGGGACATGCAAAGAAAAAAAGAGAAAGAGAAAATCGCTCTCATACCACTGATTCAGATTTATGCAGGAATGCAATAAAATACAAAAATAGACATAAACACATAAATATGCTTACAGACATAATGGAAATAAACTAGCTAGGGTGTTGGTAGCTTATCTCTGAGAATATATGTGGCAGCTTCAGGCCTTTGAATTGTGTTATAATGAGGCTTGAAGGCTTATTTATTGTTGTTAAATAATAGAAAACCATAAACATCAAAAAACCTAACCCTAGGAGATGAAGCACCAAAACTGTGGGGCCCCATTTAGGTAAATTGGTACATCAATCTTCCCGAGGACATAACTTTGGCATACGATATCTGTTTGACGCACTAAATACCTCATTAGAAATATCTATCCGAGGACTAAAAATTTGAGGTTGGTTACTGGTCCATGAACCCATGTTTCTCCTAATATTCCCAAAAAACATCGTTTAGGGCCTCAAAACGGCTCCAGAATTTCAAGACCCAAAAAACTATTAAAAATAGTAAGTTGTGCTGAAACTGAAAAACTGAAAGAATTGATGGTGCAGGTCCAAATGGAATAGGTGGGTGGCCACCAATATCCACCTAGATCATTCCTCCCTCATTAGGAAGAAATGGTCTTCATTGCATTAATTTCATCCATGAGAGGCAAATTCTGTTGAACTTGGTATTGGATTTGTCCAGGATGTCGTGGACCCGCCGGCAGACGTGTTGCATGCATTCAATAAATTTGGTTTCCTTAGATAGTACATGTGTGGATTCTTTCTATTTAGTCGTATGAGGTATCGCAACATCAGGTGGCAGTGTGCCAGGGGTCAGATCAATGGAGTGCTTGTCCTGACAGTGTAAAGGAATCTTTGTGGGTGCAGAGAAAATTTCCTCATATTCCTCCAAAACTTTGTCCATCTGCTACATTCATGCAGGGGAGCCCTGTTTCGAGGTTGTGGCCACAATATTCTTCTTTCCATGTGAACAAGTTGTAAGTAAAATAAATTTCCTGGTTTGGGAAACAATCTTAATGTGTTGTTTTTCTATAGTCAAGGAGATGGCAAGAGGTGGTACTACCTCTGGTATCCTATACAATTTATTTCCCAAAGTAATAACAATAAAATGAGGCCTAGACTCATATACAGCATGTCGCCTCCACAAGTATGGTTGGCCCAATAATACATCAGCTACATCAAGAGGAGCAACATCACACGATACCTCATACGTCAATGGCTTGATGTTGTACGAAAGGCGGAACTATTGGCGGATGCGGAGATCTCCCCCTGGGTGAAGCCACCCGATGGTATATGGCTGCGGGTGTGCTATGGTTGGTAGGTCGAGCCACTTCATGACCTCTACTAAAATTTTCTTTTGGCTTACACTATCGACATGAAATTGTAGTGGAGAACCTTCACCCACATTTTCTAATGGAAGAGGCACCCCCCCTCCTCTTAATCCTCTGGATCCTACCTCTAGAGCTTGGTGCTAGAAAAAATAGCACTGGGGTCCGCATCAATGTAATATTCCCACTTTATCACACACCTAAATGGAATATTAAATTTTGTTTTTATCACCTTGCAGCTAAATAAATGGGTAAGGAAGCCCATGCATATTAAAAACATGAATAAATTCCCTCATAATGTAAAAGGGGATAGTCATAAGAGCTGGATTTCACACCCTTATGTGTGAAAGAGGAAATTTGCATGGAGACAAGGTCAATTTTTACCAAGTCAACAGCGCTGGGATAGGAGGTGGAGAACAATTTGAGAGACAACACAGTATGAATGGGAGGAGGGTTATTTGGTGAAGGAAACCCTAATGAGTGGGACCCATGGAGAGAGGGCTTTCACTTGTTTAAAAGGAGGGAAAGGCAGCCATTGTTATTCATGATTTATATTATTGATTTCATTGTTTGCTTTCCACACTCTATACTTATCTTAAGTGGAGAGAAGGATAGCGTGGGGTAGGCTCCTATGTCTACTATGTCTTCTGGGCCTTTTCAGCCCCACCTCTCTAAATTGTAGGACAGAGCTCAAGGTGGAGGAGAATTTTCAGGAGTTGCCATGTTGGGAGGTAGCTCATTTTGTATGGATGATTGCTTGGGGGATGGAGGATCCACATGGGGAAGATGTTCCCCAACACATTTCAGACTCCATGCCTTGGGAGGAGACTTTCCAGTTCTATCCTTGCATTTTCTTGAGGACAAGAAACAATTGGGAGGGGAGGACTATAATATTCCCACTTTAGCACACATCTAAATGGAATATTAAAAGTTTGTTTTTATCACCTAGCAGCTAAATAAATGGTTAAGGAAGCCCATGATTATTAAAAACATGAATAAAATCCCTCAAATGTGAAAGGGGATAGTCATAAGAGCTGGATTTCACACCCTTATGTGTGAAAGAGGACATTTGCATGGAGACAAGGTCAAGTTTGACCAAGTCAACAACACTGGGAGAGGAGGTGGAGAACACTTTGAAAGACATCGCAGTATGAATGGGAATAGGGTTATTTGGTGGAGGAAACCCTACTGAGTAGGAACCATGGAGAGAGGGATTTCACTTGTTTAAAAGGAGGGAAAGGCATCCATTGTTATTCATGATTTATATTATTGATTTCATTGTCTGTTTAGACTTTGTGCATTCTCTTGTTGTTTAGCAAAGTTGCAGTGCTGCTTAGCACAAGTATTTTCTGTTTAGGAATCCTTCTCCTTTCTTAAGAGGCCTCTTGAAGGAGTTTTACTAATTTTCCTCACATCCAGGCTTGAGGCCAAGCATCCTCCTTTAGCTACATCATTATTTCTGCAACAGTATAACGTTGTGTTGTAGGTTGTTGCATCGAGGGTTCACGACACCACTTCTAACACTTGTTTTTCAGAGGAGGAGGATCTCTTTCCTTTGAGAGATTATTTGGGAAGCCCTTGGAGCATATTTTAGATCTTGGAAATTGGCCAACACTTTTTCTTGCACCTACAGCGCAGTATCCCTTAGTGACTGCGTTATTTTCAGGAGGTATTTGCAGTGAGGGATTGCAGTGATTGTCGGAGGGTGAGATCTTCAGTGTTAGGATCAGCTTTTCACTTGGAAGATCCATTGGAGGAGGTATTTTTATCTGATGCAGCATCTTTAGCCATCTCCATCCATTTCTAGTTCTTGAGTTGCAGTTGCTACCCTACAACTCTGGCATTTTGCAGTTTTGCATATTTCAGCCAATCCTTCCAGGATTGTCTTGAAATAGTCTTTGGGAGCTTAGATATTCTCTCCCAATGTTGTATGAGCCATACACTTGTATATCTATGTATTGACATATGTTAGCAGCAGTTTCTCTTTATAAAATTGCGCAGTCATAGCCTTGGGCACTCTTGTGTAGCAGTGTTTTGTCATATTTTATGTACTTGTTTCTTGAGGTTGATTTTGCCTATCATGAGTAGCCCTTTCCTCAAGATCTTGTATAAAATTTGCTGATGTAACTTAATAATATGGCTATGAGTTCTTCTCACATTCTATGATTTGATTTATCACTACTACTCCATTATTGTGTTTACATATTGTTGTAGCTCCAACTTTGGAATATCTTAAGATATTCTCATTGTTGTAGATTTTCCCTATTTTGGGATATTACAGTGGTATCAAAGCATAATCTTGGCTCAACCTGTGGATCTCATCCATGATGCTATCAAGAGAAAGAGAGATGAACAGAAAGGAGAAAACTCCATTATGTGGAGGAAGAAAGGAAGACAGACTTATAAAGTTTCTTCCAAGATCTATACAGAGTTTTCAAGGAGATATGAAGAAAAAAAGAATGGAGATGGAATCTCCATAAGAGTTTGGATCTAGAATTAGATCTATATTTGAAAATGGTGAGTGTGAGCATGCAGCTACACACCATGATGCACATCATATTCAAATTCCCAGAATTTCCATGAGAGAGATAAAAGAAGAAGGGATGGCTAGGAGGGAAACTCTTAGTGACTTCTTGCAAGAGTATGAATCTCAAACTCCGAATTTTAGAGATCATATTACTTTTCTAGAGTTTTTCAAGATCAAGGTGAAGAGAAGAAAGTAGCATGATAAGGATATATTCCTTCTATCTACTTTTGATGGTTCACCTACATGTTCAGCCGGAGCTTGGGTGGGAGAACTAGACACCTTTTTGCAACAGCACCAAATTTTTGAAGATGAAGCTATCAAATTTTCAGCGATGCATCTTGGAGGTAAGGCCTATGCATGGTGGATATTTGAGTCTTTTTCTTTAAATAATGCAAATACTTATTCTTATGCAAGGTTCATTAAAACATTGGTGAGAAGATTTGATAGAGAGAATCCTGAAACACATGTGGTGAATGAAAACAAACTCAAGCAAACACAAACCTTGCATGTGATGGATGGAACTATAAACACCATTCCACTTCAAAAAACCAATGAGGAGGATGACATCTTGCATCATACCCTGTTAGAGGCAAGACATTTATCTCATGTTCCTAAACAAAAATATATGGAGATCCCTTTTCCAAAAGAGGATCCAATCATTGGGAGGTTTCCCATTCATGTTGAGGAGGTTGAGGGCAACAACGTTGTCATGTCTAGAGTTGATCTAGCACCTCATGCAGATGAAGGAGGAACTCTTGCTCCAACTAGAGGGATTCTTGCATCTTTGCAAGGAATTCCCCATGATATCATGTGTGGAGATCAAGGCACAACTCATGATTCACATGTGCCATTGATGATAGGGTGTGAACCTATGGAGACACAAGAAGGAGATAGGAAGGATGACTAGCATCATGTGATGCGGAGCACACACCCCTGTCTATTTCATGAGGTTGATGCACCTAAGAGGGAGACTGGATTGCACAGTAAGAGCAGGGACAAGTCTATCCATTCATATATGCAATCTACTCTTGATGATGATTTCTCATTTCATGGAGACATTTCACCAAGGAGACCACCAGATCAGCAGATGATGAGAGATGCTTCACATTTTGAGGCACCATTCATTGATTTCAGAGGAGTGGAGACCTTGGGAGGTCATTTTACAACACTGAGAGTCTTGCATAGACTCAATGAGGAGAGAGGCATTCTCTCAACATCATCTTTACCCACTCTCATTTCATATTCTGTGCTGTGGTAGAAGCAGCATGGGAAGGATAGCAGCCTTCCAGCTTGCATCTTTGGCATGGGAGATGTCAAAGAGGAGGATGACCATATGATATATGTTCTTCATGAGAGATCATCAGTGCTGTCACTATGGAGGATAGATCCATATTGGAACTCCCAGCTGTTAGTGGAGTATTCCAAGGATCTTTTCACTTGCATGATATTGGATGACCAGTTGCATGAGGAGGGATATTCAGTCAGAGATGGGGTCATCTACTATCATGGTATGATCTTCTTATTTGGAGCTTCCAAGGTCAAGGAGAAGTTGCTACAAGCAGCTCATGGAGATTTCCTTTTCAGCCACACTTATTCTATGAGGACGTACCACACCATCATGGAGGGGTATTTTTGGGAAGGCTTTGAGAAGGATATGTATCAGCATATGAGGAGATGCATGGATCATGTGGAGATGGAGGAGATACTTAACTCTTTGAAAGATTTGGCACATCCATCTCTTTTCTCTTTTAGGATGAGAGGAGACTCATCTATGAGCCACTCCATTTGTATGAGCAAGACATATGGTAAGGGTATTGTTTGCTACATAATGATTTGTATAATGTATATATGCATCCCTTAACCATACATGTGCAGGATATTGCTCCAAGGAGGAGAATTCTTTCTTCTAGACTTCATGGTCTACTTGAGGCCATGAGCAGTATTGTTGACCACTCCCTAGGAGGACTTGGGGAGGAGATTTATTATGGAGAATATGCTCACTTTGTACCATACATTATTCACTTTCTCCAAACATATGAGGAGAGTGGGACAGCAAGCAAGTGGTTGAGAAACCACACTTTTTTTCACTCTCTTTTGCAGTTGAGGATAAAACTGTGTTGGTTACATCTCAGGGACCATTTTCCTTCTTCCTTGCTACATATGGAAGCAAGCATGGTTCTCATTATGATTCCCTATGTTGCTGTTATTTTTATTGGAAGCATGATTTGGGGAATGGCACATTGGTTGGATGTGTCAATTGGGGGAGAGATTTCCCACATTGTTTGCATTGCATGTTCTAATGGGAGCATGAGAGGTAATATGGCCACCACAGCCAAACATTTGTTCTTTCATGAGGTGGGCCATGGAATTGATTGGATGCCATATGATGGTGATTCCCAACTCATCATATATGGAAGGATTTGGGCCAACATGTTTCATAACGTTGGAGAGCAGATCCTTGAGGATCTAGTCTTCTTCTTGCCACTTGAGGGAAACTTTATTACAACCCAAGATCAGCCAACACTCTACACTTATCTTAAGTGGAGAGAAGGACAGCGTGGGGTAGGCTCCTATGTCTACTATGTTCAGATTTTCAACCCACCTACATTGCATGAGCTCAAGGTGGAGGAGCATTTTCAGGAGTTGCCATGTTGGGAGGTAGCTCATTTTGTATGGATGATTGCTTGGGGGATGGAGGATCCACATGGGGAAGATGTTCCCCAACACATTTCAAACGTCATGCCTTGGGAGGATACTTTCCAGTTCTATCCTTGCAGTTGCTTGAGTACAAGCAACATTTGGGAGGGGAGGACTGTAATATTCCCACTTTAGCACACACCTAAATGGAATATTAAATTTTGTTTTGATCACCTAGCAGCTAAATAAATGGGTAAGGAAGCTCATGCATATTAAAAACATGAATAAATTCCCTCATAATTTAAAAGGGGATAGTCATAAGAGCTGGATTTCACACCCTTATGTGTGAAAGAGGACATTTTCATGGAGACAAGGTCAAGTTTGAAAAAGTCAACAGCGCTGGGATAGGAGATGGAGAACACTTTGAGAGACAACGCAGTATGAACGAGAGGAGGGTTATTTGGTGAAGGAAACCCTAATGAGTGGGACCCATGGAGAGAGGGATTTCACTTGTTTAAAAGGAGGGCAAGGCAGCCATTGTTATTTGTGATTTATATTGTTGATTTCATTGTCTGTTTAGACTTTGTGCATTCTCCTGCTATTTAGCAGAGTTGCAGTGCTGCTTAGCACAAGGATTTTCTGTTTAGGAATCCTTCTCCTTTCTTGAGAGGCCTCTTGAAGGATTTGTATTGATTTTCCTCACATCCAGGCTTGAGGCCAAGTATCCTCCTTCAGCTACAGCATTATTTTTGCAGCAGTATAACGTTGTGTTGCAGGTTTTTGCAGTGAGGGTTCACAACACCACTTCCAACACTTGTTTTTCAAAGGAGGAGGCTCTCTTTCCTTTGAGAGATCAATTGGGAAGCCCTTGGAGCATATTGTAGATCTTGGCAATTGGCCAACACTTTTTCTTGCACCTACAGTGCAGTATCCCTCAGTGACTGCGTTATTTTCAGGAGGTATTTGTAGTGAGGGATTGCAGTGATTGTCGGAGGGTGAGATCTTCAGTGTTAGGATTATAATTTCACTTGGAAGATCCATTGGAGGAGGTATTTTTATCTGATGCAGCATCTTCAGCCATCTCCATCCATTTCCAGTTCTTGAGTTGTAGCTGCTACCCTGCAACTCCGACATTTTGCAGTTTTGCATATTTCAAGACAATCCTGGAATCCTTCCAAGATTGTCTTGAAATAGTCTTTGGGAGCTTAGATCTTGTCTCCCAATGTTGTATGAGCCATACACTTGTATATCTATGTATTGACATATGTTAGCAGCAGTTTCTGTTTATAAAACTGCACAGTCATAGCCTTGGGCACTCTTGTGTAGCAATGTTTTGTCATACTTTATGTACTTGTTTCTTGAGGCTGATTTTGCCTATCTTGAGTAGCCCTTTCCTCAAGATCTTGTATACAATTTTCTGCTATAACTTACTAAGATGGCTATGAGTTCTTCTCACATTCTATGGGTTGATTTATCACTACTACTCCATTGTTGTGTTTACATATTGTTGTAGCTCTAACTTTGGAATATCTTAAGATATTCTCATTGTTGTAGATTTTCCCTATTTTGGGATATTACAATCAATGATCTACTTCAATTTGTTATCTTCATTGTCTGGTTTTGGCTCAGGATCAGAACATGCATCCGATTCGGGTGCCTTCACTTGGGCCACCAGCGACTGTTTGGTCTGACACTCGTTTGTGTTGTGAGTGGGGTTGTTATGAAATTCACACCACTTCCTCATTTCCTTCTTTATATTTGTGGTGGTTTTCTGAGTCACCCCGCTTTAGCTCTGCCCCTGTTTTGTGGTTTGGGGGTGCCTTTCCCTAGCTTCAGATTCGCGGATCCAAAGTCTCGCTTCTTTTGCTTAAATTTATGCTCGATCTTGGCAGCATAGCGATATGCCGTGCCAAGTGAGGTAATGTCGACGAACTCCATTTCCTACTGAATGTGTCTATGCATACAGCTATGGTACTTGAGCACCAAATGTCTCTCTGAATCTTTAATACCCAACTTTGTGCGTTGGGTATGGAGCAAGTTCATCAGTTCATGCAAATATTAATCCCTTTGTTGCCGCAGTGTGGTCCATTGGATATACTTGTCGTCATAGCTCCCCACGGGGTAATATTGTTCATTGATTCCATCTCGAAATGAATTCCAAGTGGGTGTGGCCAAGAACAGAGAGGGTTCCCTCTCATCCTTTTTCTCATAGTATGTTTCCCACCAATCTTTGACATGGGGGGCGGCTTTGAGGAGCGAAAAAATATTCTTTTATCGGTCGGAGAAATCATGGACCAAGAAATACCCTTCTAGAAAATTCAACCATCTATCTATGGCCTTCAAATACAGGAATGTCAAAGTTTACATGTAACTTGAATGGAGTGGCGCCTCCAAAGTGGTTGTTGGATGCAGATGTATCGCAGGTGGGCAGCTGTTGAAGGATCGGAGAAATGTTATCCATCATCGTGTTCCTTTGTTTCTCGAGGGCTTCCTTGAGAAATATTTTCATAGGATCTCCTACTCCCTCATCTTTCTTTTCTTCTGCCAAGGGAGGTCATCAAGGTTTGTGAGGTTGATCTTGCAAGGGTTCAACCAGATCGAGCCCTAAATCCTTTAACCCTAACCTCGTTGGGGACATGCAAAGAAAAACAGAGAAAGAGAAAACCGCTTTGATACCATTGATCCGGATTTATGCAGGAACTCAATAAAATACATAAATAGACATAAAAACAGAGATGCAGTGGAAATAATACTTCATTTCATTAATATCAAATAACATATATATGCTTACAGACGTAATGGAAATAAACTAGTTAGGGCACTGGTAGCTTATCTCTGAGAAGAGATGTGGCGGCTACATGCCTCTGAACTGTGTTACATGAGGCTTAAAGGCCTATTTATTGTTGAGAAACAATAGAAAACCCTTAATATCTAGAAACCTAAGCCTACGAGATGAAGCACCAAAACTGTGGGCCTTGTTTGTGTAAATTGGTACATCAATCTTCCCGGGGACGTAACTTTGGCATACAATATCTGTTTGACGTTCTCAATACCTCGTTATAAATATCTATCCAAGGACTAAAAATTTTGAGTGATCAACATCATTCCATGGACCCATGTAGCTCCCAATTTTCCCAAAAAACGTTGTTTAGGGCCTCAAAATGGCCCTGGAAGTTCAGGACCCAAAAAAATGCTAAAAATAGTAAGTTGTGCTAAAACTAAAAAATTGAAAGAATTGATGATGCGGGTCCAAATGGAATAGGTGGGTGGCCACCAATATCCACCTGGATCATTCCTCCCTCATTAGGAAGCAATGGTCCCCATTGCATTAAATTCCTCCATGAGAAGCAAATTCTGCTGAACTTGGTATTAGATTTGTCCAGGATGTCATGGGCCTGCTGGTGGACGTGTTGGATGCGTTCAATGAATTTGGTTGCCTTAGACAGTACATGTGGGGATTATTTCTGTGTAGTCACATGAGGTATCGCAACATCAGGCGGCAGTGCACTGAGGGTCAGATCAATGGAGTGCTTTTCCCGACAGTGTAGAGGAACCTCTGTGGGTGAGGAGAAAATTTCCTCGTATTCCTCCACAAATTTGTCCATCTACTGCAGCCATACAAAGGAGCCCTGTTTCTAGGTTGTGGCCACAATATTCTTCTTTCCCTGTGAGCAAGTTGTAAGGAAAATAAATTTCCTGGTTTGGGAAACAATCTTACAGTGTTGTTTTGCAATAGTCAAGGAGATGGTAGGAGGCGGTACTACATCTGGTATCCAGTACAATTTATTTCCCAAAGTAATAACAACAGAACGAGGCCTATACTCATACACAGCATGTCGCCTCCACAAGTATGGTTGGCCCAATAATACATTAGCTACATCAAGAGGAGCAACATCACACAGTACCTCATCCATGAATGGCTTGACATTGTATGGAAGGCGGCACTGTTGGCGGACACGAAGATCTCTTCCTAGGTGAAGCCACCCGATGGTATACATCTACGGATGTCCTATCTTCAGTAGGCTGAACCGCTTCACAACCTCTCCTGAAGTGAGCTTATTTTGGCTTTCGCTATCAGCAATAAATTGCATTGGAGAACCCTTCACCCACATCTACGAATGGAAGAGGTGCTTCCCCTCCTCTAGATCCTTGGGATCCTCCCTCTGGAGCTTGGTGGTGTGTTGTGCTATGCATCAACTCCCCCCCATTTTCATTTTCAAAATAGTCTAAAATTTTGATAATAAAAATAGGGACCCTTCTTAGAAATGTATTTTTTTCATTTTAGATAAAAAATCAAACTCCAAGAAAACATTGTTAAATAAAAAACAAGAAAAAGAAATTAATAAAACATCCTTGTGATTACCCTATCGCAAATCGCATCCCGCATAATATTTTCTCATTAAAAAACTAAACAACAAAATAGCTAAAATCCCAATATTATGATCTGCAATTTGAGTTTCGCAAGCGACATCATAAATTGCACATCACGAAAATATGTTTAAAACTTTAAGGAAGTCTTACCAAAATTATGATATTGCGATTTTGCGATTTCATGATATTCCGATACTATGATTTTGCGATATCGCGAAATCACATATTGCATAAACAAAAAGTAATGCGCTTCATAAATACGGGTTCAAAAGGCACGATGCGATGGATTTGTCATGCAATTGAATGGTGTTTATCGTGTGCACAATCCTATCCTTTTTAGAAGATATTTATGAGTGAGGCTCAGTGATGCGTGAATTTGAAATCATTACATTCAGTCATGTACCTAGAGCACAAAATCACTATGTAGATAGCATTGCAAACCATGTTCTGATTGGCATTTAGCACACACATTTAACACAAGATAATAACATAAAACCATCAAAATGATGCATATCCATAATATGTGTCGTATCAAATGTTTTAGAGTCCATCAACTCTGATACATATGACATGCCCATAGCATGTTACAAAAACACAAAACTGGGGGCACCACCTACCCCTACACACCAATCACTATTTGGAGGATCCTGAGCCAATGGCTCTGCTCCTGCAGCTCCTAGATCACGCATCCCCTGTTCGGTCATCGCCATGCGCTGCATGACCCCTCGCCATTCCGAGGGTACACCAATACATGGCTCTATGTACTAGTCATCTAAGTCTTGCTAGTTGTTCTCTGAAACACTGGTCAGAAGCCTCTCACATCTACGACGGATTTCCTCCAGGAGAGTTGTTGCATCCTCATTTTGCGGCGCTCTCGATCCACTAGGTCTGGCAGTTCCTGATACTGCAGGTCGTCCCATATACCCAACCAATTTTACCGGTGCTGTATCTGCATACCAAAAGTGGATGAATCATTACCATATACAATATTCTAAAACTTTAAAATGCACATAAAAGATTAGCAATTTTTCACTTACCATTGGACCCCCGAACCTGACCAGGCGGTAGTGGAAAATCTGGATCCCCACGATAACTCATCCCACTATAGGGATAGTCATCTATGTACAATGGCATCTGATCCTAATGAGCAAAGAACTCGGGTCGGAACACCCATCCGACTACCCCACCTCCTCCTCTGCACAGTAGTCACCCCCACTGGCGCATCTTGAGCTCTCTCGGGCCTCCATCCTGGAGCTGTATACGAAGTCAAAGTGTCTGGATATTCTCAAAGAAGAGTGATCACAACACCATACCATATGCACAATCATGGTTCACTTGCTGCTTGCATAGCAACAACTATTGTTTCAACCACGACAACATCATTTGGGCCCACCCATAGTAGGTCCCACTCAACACACTCTCCACAAACATCATCTGCCCTCCAGTGATGTGGTGGAGTGCCTAGTTTCCCAGGGTCCGCAGCACCACTGCGGCCACAACACGGGTCTCTAACCTCTCTAGATCCCCGATGGGTATCCGTGTCCATTTTACATGGAGACCTGGTCGACAATGGTGCTCTACAAACTCCATGATGTTCCACCCTTGCGGTAACACTGGCTGAGTATTCCCAACCATCCCAAATGGTGGGAGACTAGTCAGGAAATATATATCCTAGATCGTCAACTCAATCTGGTTCCCCTGTACTATAAAGACCTCATGTTTTGGGTCCCAATAGCTGACAATCCAGGCCAATAAGGGCTCTCCAGCTCTCATCAAAGGGTTATCCACAAACTTTAGAACCCCAAACCTGGCCAATTCACTGCAGACACCCTGATCCTCCCAGATCTCCGACCGTAATGTGCCTAGGTCTCTCTCTCTCTATTTGATCCGTAATTATACCATATCTGCACAAAACCATCATATTTTTCAGTATCCAAATAGGAAAGACTATATCCAAACATAAAAACCCAGTTCTCAGCCAAAAAATAGCACAGAAAAACCCCTCTCTGTCAAGTCCCACTTTTCAGGCCCAATCCTGGGACAGGTCGCAGTTTTCTGCCCAAAACCTACTACCCAGATCGCAATTTTTTCCCCAAAAAGTGCAACCCAGTCGTGAAGAGGAGAAGGGGTATGTTACTGAGCTCTAGGGACCTAAATTGAACTTTCAATCCACTAAAATGAAAGAGTAGGGTTATGCCTCTTACCTGCCACTGACGGATCTCGATTCCAACGGTCGGTTTGTCTGCTACGATCGCCACAATATTTAGGGCCTTCTCTCCTCTCTACATTCACCACAGCTCCACATGTAAATGAGTGAATTTGGAGGGAAAATGCCTTATTAAAAGATAAACCCTTGATTTTTCTTTCACCTACTACGGCCAATCCGTAGCTCAATTTCAAAAACCATCTGCACCGTTGGAAAGCTCTCAACGAGCCCTCAAATGGGTATCTGTCATTTTTTTGTGATTTTACACTTCACCAGGACACATTTCATCCAAGAAGGGTCACTTCAACACTCCTAAAAACTGAATTTCTTCACTTGCAACACTTATACTTGGGGCACCACTTTGCCTTCATACTTGTCCATGCTTGTGTTGATTTTTTTCATGAGTAACCATCATGTACTCATGTTTTTATGGTCCCCATTGGACCTTTTTTTGTGGCAGCATCATCGAGTTGCCCTTGAGCATCCGAGTTGAGTCATCATCGCATTCCTGGAGTCTAACCCGAGTCCCTTTGTATCCCGCTATAGTCCTCCATCCTTCATTGCTTGTTTCCTCTCTCGTGTCGCACATTATGGCCTTCAGTCTTACTATCCCCTATCCCTCATGATATTGTGTCAGTCGCTCCCAAGTCATCCATGCCCTTTATGCTCTAACAAGGGAAGTCGTCCATCCGCTACTCAGTACCCCCCACTTCATCATCATCCCTGGTGTCAGTTTGTCAATCGCTCTAATATTTTCTCTCATGCCTTAGTTAAGGATCCCTTATCGCCTCACCTATGGTGGACCTCCTTCTGTTGACATCAAATCATTCTTTCCAGTAGACAGGACTAGAGGGCAGTGTACCTTGGTTCCAGCTTCCACTCTTGTTCGATGCCTTGGATTAGGCAAAGGGACTCCTTATTTCCCTTTGACTTGACTGTTTCTCATCTCCAGCTCCTTTCAGCATGATTTAGATCCATATACTTGATGGTTCAGTGATGCAACAGCTGACACCGGTGATTCCCGGGTGTGTGTGAGATGTTTTAAGTCCTCGTGAGGGGGTGGCCCTACAGGTAGCCCCTCACATGCCTGGATGACCTCTTCATTATATCCTTTGATACAGCTCCATATATTTGATGATGTCGGCCTCAACCGCTTGTAGCGCCTTTTTGTTTGTATGTATCATTCAGATTTTCAAAGCCCTTTCCTGTTTACAAGGGCATTTGGGTTGTATTTGTATCTCATGTACTCAGATATTATTGTATAAGTCCTGGCTATTATCCCAGGCACAGTATGTATGTGGGATCCATTATCATGTTTTTACCTTGCTCATGTTTATGCCAACATGTAATATATTGTTCAATTCCTTGTTTACTGTACGCATTATTCTTTTTACTTTGTCTCGGCGGGCATAGGTATGCCTCCCCCACCACCTATAGCACAGGTACTCATTCATAAAAGAGACTTGTCGCACCTGTAAGTCTCATCTTCTTAGGGTCTAGTCCTTTAGCGCTTCGGTCTACCTCATATTTCTCTCTCTTTGACTTCCTCTTCGATGTCTAGTGATTAAGTTCTTACAACGTACTTCGGTCATACGATTAGCTCCTAACGCTCGAACGCTGGGGGCAATATGTTACACCATTTTTTGGTCATCTAACCTGTTATTATTAGATGGACCTAAGTACACCATGTAAGACCAATTTTACCCTAAGTAAAATTGCTTTCACTATGAAAAATAACTTAGTAAACCACCTTTATTAAGTTGTTTATGGTCTAAACAGGAAACCCCATGAGGAAATATTAAATAAATCTACATTTGTTTGATTTTTCTCAAGGAATAATTAGTTAAACAACAGTTTAATTAATATTCCTGGTTATATTTAACCCAAAACAAGGAAATTAATTAGATAAATCATTATTTATCTTATTATTTTCTAAGAATAATTATTTAAACTTTATTTAAATAATATTCTTTGTTAAATATGACTAAATCACCCTTAAATAATTAAATAAATCATTATTTATTTGATTATTACTCAACCACATCCTTAAAATGATAAATAAATCATTTATTTATTTATTTATTTATTATTTACAAATAAAGGGATTTGACCCAAGTCAAATTCTTTTTTCCTCCAACAAATATCATAAAATATTCCATAAAAAATGGATCTTGATTTGGTTAATAATATTTTTATTATGCACCAATATCTAGACTAACTCAATATTTTGTTATAAATAGATGGTTTTGCCATTCATTCACTACCTTTTGTTGCCTAAATATCACTCTAGATCTATACTTTTGGTCTGACTTTGATCCACCATCATTGTCATATTTTTCTATCTTTTTTATTGTGAGCTCCCTTTGAGTTCCATTTTTGTCTGGGTTTTCTACACCATCAAGAGAGAGGAATTTTAGATCTGAAATGCTGAGGACTTACAAGAACCCATCCCATCGAGGAGAACTGGTAACATCCTTCTATGTTTTCCTCCCAGGTGCCCTTAATATAAAATTCATTCAACATATTATTATCTTGTCTTTGGATGCATGGAGTAAATCTCATTTTTATTTACTGCTTAATGTCTTTTGATGCATAGATCTAGATTTTTGCAACATTTATCTTGATCACCTAATTGCAGATCTCAAGATATTGGTAGACATCTTTGTTGTTAGGGCTGTTTGTTATGCACAGCTAAAGTGGTATTTTTTTGTACACTTGCGATTAAGATTCATACTAACAGGAGTAAGTGGCCCTAATCCACATATGCTTAGCTAGTTTTCATTTTTTCCTAGTTAGATCATTAATTTTACTTTAAATTTTTGTGCTAGGAGTTGGGACTAGGACTTAATTATCTTAAGAGAAGCAAGTAATATTTGTCACCCTTGCACCTTTTGGTGACCCTGGGCAAGCATATGAAATCTCTCTTCTCATAATTTTCCATCTCCCTTTAGTTAATCATTTAGATTAATTAGGCAAAGTTGTTAGCGACCCACTATCCGCACATGATTTTCTTATAGCAAGGAACAATCAAAACATAGATTAATATGGGACGTGTAAAGGATTTCTGCATATCCACATCTTAAAATTGTGTGATTGTTCATTTTTTTCTCACAAACTTCCACACCAAAAGTAATGTAAAGACTCCTTAAAAATAACCTAAATGAACTCACTAAAATTTCCCATGGAGGCCACAAGAAAAATTATAGTTCAGGTTAGGACCATGGGGGTAGGCATCAAATAAGTCGCCATGGTCAGTTTACATCTTGAGACATAGAATTTGACTGAATAGGGAGCTTTAAATCCATCTATCCGCCCACGGAAAAGAAAACCTGAGCTCGACAGAGACCCGATTCAAAGGGGGTTAAGCTGCGGTATTATTTGGGGATACCTGACCCATATAATCTTCACTACTAGTAGCTAATTTACCAAGAAGCTCAAGACTCGAACGTTCACGTGGGACGATGGTACTTAGTGGCCAAATCTAGCGCATCCTTCCCTATAGGTGATGGTGTAGGCAGTACTAGATCCTCTACACATTACCTTGGTCAATTATTTGACTGCTGGAAGGCGTTGCCAATTCTTTCAGGACGTTAGCCCCAGTACCCTCATTAGGGGAAGTTTGAGGTCTAAAATGGGCCTCCTAAGGAAATTTTAAAATAATAGCGAAATAATAAGATAAGATTTGATGAGATCATCAAATTTTAGAGGAAAAAAAGAAAAAACTATTTTTTCAACTCATATTTTCAAGTTATCTCCCAAAGTTTTAACCCAAATTTTGAGTAGGAGTACTCGTTGGATGCAAAATTTAATTCTTCATCCAATGAGTACCCATGTTGCATACTTTTGATGGACCCTGCTGCACGAAAAGTGAGAAATACATGAAAAACGTGATTGCAACCATGTTTTTCATGTATTTCTCATTTTTCACATAGCAGGGTCCATCAAAAGTATGCAACATGGGTACTTCATGGATGAGGAATTAAATTTTGCATCCAATGAGTACTGCCGCTCGAAATTTGAGTAAAAAATTTGGGAGATAAATTGAAAATACGAGTTGAAAAAATAGTTTTATTATTTTATTATTTTTAATCTTTTTACCCTTTTACTTAAAAAATGGTGAATAATCCCCCATGGTTGACATCATCATCTTGAATTTTATTGTGTAATATTCCCACTTATCCCAAGCTAAGGGGAGATATTCAATTTTTCTTTTCTTTGTTTTTTTTTTCATGTTTATGAATAAATGACTAATGGAGAACATGTAAAACTCCTTAGATCAGTGAATAAATCAATGGTCAATGTAAACAAAGCTATATCTGAGACATTTACATAAAATTCACTTGTAGGTGTGAAAGGGGTTAAGCTGTGAGACTGGGTCAACCTTGACCAAATCTACAGCATTGTCTAGATTCAGTGTATCTCATAAAGGGACAGCGCAGTTCTAGAAGGAGGACCTCATGTGAAAGGGGTTAAGTGATTCAAGGTGGTTTAGGGTTTTGCACATCTTCATCTTATAAAAGGAAGGAGAAAGCTCAAGAGAAAGGTTGTTGAATGTATTATGATTTTGGAGAATTTTTCTGCTTAGACAAATTCTAGTTCTCTGGGCTGTTTAGCAAGAGACTAGTGAGGATCTCCTGTTGGGGGTTCTCCATCCTTCCATTGAGTAGCTCTTGGAGGGTTTTGTGCTTCTTCTCCACTATCTGGCATATGGCCAAGCTCCATCTCTCTTTGGAAACGTAAATCCAGTGAGGGTTTCATTGTCTAAGTGAGTTGCAGCAAGTGGAAGCTAGATCTATTAAGATCTAGGCAAATCTAGTGCCTCTTCTCAGTGAGTGTGTCTTTTAACCTCCTGGAAGAGTGTATTGGATCATTGGTGCTACATTTTCAAATCTAGGCATCAGGCCTATTCAGTACTAAAGCAAACAGCGTAGTTTCTCTCCCTGATCTGTGTAATTTCTGAAGAGTAGATTTGCATGTGTTTTGGAGTTCTCCTGGAGGAGAGATCTCTAGTGGAAAGGATTCCTACCTTTCACTATGGTGATCCATGGATTGGCCAACCAATCAATGTAACCTTAAAATATGATCTATTAATACTGTATTTACTGCAAAATTTCTGAATATTTCTGCATAACTGTGACTTAGATCTCAGATCTACACACTGTTGTCCATCATTTGCTGAGATCCCTAAGGGGAGTGTAATAAAGAGCCTCTTTGGCTTCTAGATCTGTTGTAGATCTATGTTTTCATGAAAGGATCTATTGCAGATATGATTCATAATAAAATGAAGCTTCAACCTCCTGAAAATTATGTTGAAGATTTTTCTGGTTAATCTCATTTGTTGCAGCACCTCAATCTTGAGGGTTTATCCATGTAAAATCTCTGTTTTCATCTTGTAAATGCATAAGTATTTCCCTAGATATTATTTACTGATATTCATACTTATTTTCATCTATTAGCTTCAGAAAATCATGCTGCTCAAGCTTCAATAATTTCTGCATACTCAAGGTCATGGGAAATCAACCTTTCTAAGCCCTTTTGAGAGTGGAGGAACTGTTTAACTTAGCTATAATGATTTTTTTGACCTGAAATTAGGTATGGGAGTCCCTCACGACCTAATATAAAATAACCTCTTTAAATTTCCCTTATTTTTACGTTGATTTCTAAATACACTCATTTTAGGGCATAAATCACTACTTTTCCCCATCCTTTGTAGGGAGAATTAATATTCTTCTTTCTGTTGCAAATGAAATTTCTACTGAGGTGTTTCTAAACACATTTTAGATTTATTAGCTCACTGATACTCTAGTATTGTGTTTTATACTGCTACAACCCTTCATTGGGCAACTTTCTGAAGACAACTAGGTGTGGGAGATATGTTTAACCCACCTAGAGTGATTTATTTTGAGCCTCCTCTTGGATTTAGGTCTTATATACTATAATATAAGCAATCCAAGGGCTGTTCCTAATTTCTGAAGCACACATCCCTGAAAAATGTGTTTTCCAGGCCTGTTTTACCGAGTAGTCCAGATTGGGAACATTACAGTGGTATCAGAGCATAGTCTTGGCTCAGCCTGTGAGTCTAAGCCCAAGATATCAGAATGATGAAGAATATGATATTAATCTTATCAGCATTTAGATCCAGAGCGAACCTCTCCAAGGAGTTCAAGAAGACTGCAAGGAAGATGAAGGAGGAAGATGCACCAAAGGAGGAGACTTTGAGTGATTATCTTCAGGAGTATGAATCTAAATCTTGGGTAATCAAGGAGCACTTGAGCTTCCAAGAGTTCTACCAGCTCAAGGAGGAGAGAAGAGCCAGCAATAGAAGAAGAAGAGGTAGATTCTTTCTACCTAAATTTGATGGATCCCCCACATGCACAGCTGAAGAATGGCTAGATCAGCTAGACTCATATCTGGATCTACATCAAGTTTCAGAAGAAGAAGCCCTTAAGGTAGCAACGCTGCATCTTAAAGGTAAAGCTTATGCTTGGTGGTTATTTGAAACTTTTTCTTTGAATAATGCAAATATTTCCACTTATGCTAAGTTCACTAGGAGAATGGTGAAGAAATTTGATGAGAGGCAAGCTAAAACATCTGTGAAAGAGCTAGCAAAGCATGAGCATGCAAAACCCTTGCATGAGTTGGAAAGACGTACTATGAAAACTCCACTTCAGATTTCTGTTGGAGGGGATGAAAACTTGTGTGACACCTTTCCAAGGGCAAGATCCCCATTGCATGAAGAGATTTCTTCTCAAAAAGAAGTAATGGAGATTCCTCCTTCAAAAGAAGACCAAGATCCAAGGTCTCTTGTTGATAGTGAGGTGTTCTCAAATATTGATGAGAAGGAAGAGCCAGAAGGAAGTAGCAACACTATCACTTCAAAAGAAGACCCATTACCACATGGGGATGGAGATGAAGTTATTGTTTCAAGGGAAAGAGCTTTTGTATCTTTGCAAGTGATTCCCAAGGAACAGTATGTGATAGCCTTATTGAGCAGTGATACCTTACTCCAAGCAAGAGGAGGAAGGATGGACCAGCATCCAATGATGAGGAGCATGCACCCTTGTTTATTTCAAGGGGTTTATATTCATGAGAAGGAGACTGAACTATGTAGCAAGGAAAGGGACACATTATTCCAACCATTTATGTAGTCTACTTCAGATCTTGATGTCTCTTTACATGGAGGCATTTCACCAGGGAGACCCCCTGATGAGAAGAAGAATAAAGTGTTCTCTCAACTTTGTGCATCAATGACAAAATTGGCTAAGGAGGGAGCCTTGAAGGGAGCTACCACAACACTAAGATCTATTGATAGATTTCAAGGAGAGTTGAACAATTTCCTGAAATTTATTGTGCTATTTCTCACTCTTCTATTTTCACTGATAAAGAAGAATTCAAAGACCTATGATGACATTAGCATGGTGTCAAAAGGCCACTCCATAGATTTGGGGCAGTAAATGATATCTCTCCATAAAAAGTAAGAAGATGAGGTGATGGCTACTTCATTTCATAACTCTACAACGATGTCTTTGTTGAGAAGCCTTGATTCCTATTAGGAATCCTAACTCTTGGTAGAATATTCCAAGAACCTCTTCACATGTAAGGTTCTTTATGGAAAAAGGAAAGATAGGAGGTATAAGGTGGCTGATGGAGTCATTTTCTTTCATGATCAAATCTATTTGACTAGAGAGTCAAGACTCAAATACCAACTACTAGGTGCTGCCTATGATATCTTGCTTTCTACCCCCACTATTTTCATTAGAACACACCATATTATCTCAAATGGATTCATGTGGGAAGGCGTTGAAGAAGACTTATATCAGCATTATCAAATATGCATGTATCACATGAATATGGAGCAGCAATATAACTCTATGGAAGAGTTAGTTCAGCCCTTTCTTTCTCCTCATGAGGAAGAAGATAGATCTGTGCACCTCTCCACTTGTTGGAGGAGGACTATTGGTGAAGAGCATACTTATGCAAATCATGTTATATTTTCTGACTGTATGCATTCTTTTACATTATATATCCATGCCATGACTCCAAGGAGGAGTGTCATATCTTATAAACTTCATGGCCAACTTTGGGCCAAAACTATTTCTGAACATGGCCACTCCCTTGATGGACTAAGGGAGATTTTGCATCATGATGGGTGCTTTCCTAAGGCACCAAATATATATTCCACTTTCAGCCATAAAGATATGTTATGGGCAGCAAGTAAGTGGTGGGGAAATCACTTACCACATCTGAATTTTATGCAAGTAGGAGATGTCCTATGCTGGTTGCTATTGGGTGAGTATGGGTACTACCCAAGGTTTGATATTTTCTTGTCTCATGCCTTGTATCTCCATGAGAGGATGCATAAGAAGAAGAACGCATGGTTGCTTTGGTTGACAAGAAGAGAGTTCAGACATCCCATGTCAAATTTCATGTCCATATATGTATGGGATGAGTGTCATGTATGTACATGTATTTCTTTTTGGAATGTATCTCATGATCATGTATGTACTTGGGTTTGGGAGAAATTGTAACTCTCTCATGGGATGGCATAAGGGAGCTTGTTTATCTTATGGTGATGATGAACATCCTTTGATATTTGTGGGGAACATGAGAGGAGGGATGGCACATTGGTTGAGTGTGTCCTTTGGGAATGAAATCTCCCATATTCATTCATGCTTCAAGAGGAGGATAGCACATTGTATGGCTGCTACATCATATCCTTTGTTTTCTTATGCAAGGGACCATATGTTGGGCTTATGTCATTGGAAGAAGTCTCTCACTTGGGATAATTTGCAGAAAGACATGTGTTGCTTGAATCATATTCAGCCAACACCTATAATCCTCTACTATTTCCAAGCTTTGAAGAAGCTTTTTGCAGCGAGAAGGTGGTGGGATGGCCACTTATTGTACTATGATTTGAGGCAGCAAGATGAAGGACAATGCTGGTCTCAAGGGAGGGACTATTGTCACCATCCAATATGTCATATGACACTTATTCCATGTTTCTTTTGGAGCACACATGGTGAAGATCCTCTAGTCACTATATGCATGGAAGATTGGGCAAGGAGGCTCACTAGAATCCATGAAGGGAATCATGAAGTTCCAAGTCTATTTTGGCTTCATGAGGACTATATTAATGCAGCCCAGGATCACCAGCTCCATATTTATCATAAATGGAGGGAGAGACAGCGTGAGTTGAGCATTCTTATCTCTCATTTCCAGCCATGGAGCCCCTACACATTGCATATGGTGGGGATTGGGGACTATTTATTTTAGCTACCAAGGATGGCTCACTTTGTTTGGATGATAGCATGGAGATTGAAGTTTCTCATGAGGGTTGAAGCACCCACTATTCAGCATCTCCCATGCCTTGAGAAGACCAATGGACAACACATGATTCTTTCTATGTATCTCCCACTTTTTCATAGTGACAGTTATTTGGGTTATTCACCAAAAGCATACTTATATTCTTGGGAGGAGACAATTCCATTGGAGATTTTGCAAAAGTCCTTGTGAGTTGTTTGAGGACAAGCAACATTTTGGAGGGGAGGACTGTAATATTCTCACTTAGCCCAAGCTAAGGGGAGATATTCAATTTTTCTTTGCTTTGTTTTGTTTTTCATGTTTATGAATAAATGACTAATGGAGGACATGTAAAACTCCTTAGATCAGTGAATAAATCAATGCTCAATGTAAAAAAAGCTATGTCTGAGCCATTTACATAAAATCCACTTGCAGGTGTGAAAGGGGTTAAGCTATGAGACTGGTTCAACCTTCACCAAATCTACAACGTTGTCTAGATTCAGTGTATCTCATAAAGGGACAGCGCAATTCTAGAAGGAGGACCTCATGTGAAAGGGGTTAAGTGATTCAAGGTGGTTTAGGGCTTTTCCCATCCTCATATTATAAAAGGAAGGAGAAGGCTCAAGAGAAAGTTTGTTGAATGTATTATGATTTTGGAGAATTTTTTTTCTTAGACTAATTCTAGTTCTCTGGGTTGTTTAGCAAGAGACTAGTGAGGATCTCCTGTTGGGGGTTCTCCATCCTTCCATTGAGTAGCTCTTGGAGCGTTTTGTGCTTCTTATCCACTATCTGGAATATGGCCAAGCTCCATCTCTCTTTGGAAACATAAATCTAGTGAGGTTTTCATTGTCTAAGTGAGCTGCAGCAAGTGGAAGCTAGATCTATTTAGATCTAGGAAAATCTAGTGCCTCTTCTCAGTGAGTGTGTCTTTTAACCTCCTGGAAGAGTGTATTGGATCATTGGTGTTGCATTTTAAAATCTAGGCATCAGGCCTATTTATTATTGAAGCAAACAGTGTAGTTTCTCTCCCTAATCTGTGTAATTTCTGAAGAGCAGAGTTGCAGGTGTTTTTTAGTTCTCCTGGAGGAGAGATCTCTAGTGGAAAGGATTCCTACCTTTCACTATGGTGATCCATGGATTGGCCAACCAATCCATGTAACCTTCAGATATGATCTATTACTACTGTATGTACTACATAATTTCTGAATACTGCTACATAACTGTGACTTAGATCTCAGATCTACTCACTGTTGTCCATCATTTGCTGAGATCCCCAAGGGGAGTGTAATAAAGAGCCTCTTTGGCTTCCATATCCGTTGCAGATCTCTTTTTTCATGAAATTATATATTTTAGATATGGTTCATAATAAAATGAAGCTTCAGCCTCCTGAAAATTACGCTGAATAATTTTTCTGGTTAATCGCATGTGTTGCTGCACCTCAATCTTGAGGGTTTATCCATGTAAAATATTTGTTTTCATCTTGTAAATGCATAATTATTTCCCTAGATCTTATTTACTGATATTAATACTTATTTTCATCTATTAGCTTCAGAAAATCATGCTACTCAAGCTTCAGTAATTTATGCATACTCAAGGTCATGGGAAATCAGCCTTTCTAAGCCCTTTCGGGAGTGGAGGAACTGTTTAACTTAGCTAGAATGATTTTTTGACCTGAAATTAGGTATGGGATTCCCTCACGGCCTAAGCTAAAATAAAATCTTGCAATTTCCCTTATTTTTATGTGGATTTCTGAATACACTCATTTTAGGGCATAAATCACTGCTTTTCCCCATCCTTTATAGGGAGAATTATTATTCTTCTTGATGTTGTACATGAAATTGATTTTGAGGTGTTTTTAAACACATTTCAGATTTATTAACTCGCTGATACTCCAATATTGTGTTTTATACTGCTGCAGCCCTTCATTGGATAACTTTCTGAAGACAAGTAGGTGTGGGAGATCTTTTTGACCAACCTAGAGTGATTTCTTTTGAGCCTCCTCTTGTATTTCGGTCTTAGATACTCTGATCTAAGGGATCCAAGGGCTTTTCCTAGTTTCTAAACCACACATCCCTGAAAAATGCATTTTTCAGGCCTGTTTTGCTGAGTAGTCCAGATTGGGAACATTACATATTGGTTCTTATAAAGTTTATTTTGGTTGTAAATTTTTCTTGGGAGGACCATTTTAGACCTCAAAATTCCCCTAATGTCAGAATATATCGTCGCAAGGCCCAGTTACAATTGAGAGTGTGAGGACGTTTTAGGTCTCTAGGATTTTGAGTATCATATGCAAAAACAACCAAAACCATTTTTTGATTGATTGATCACATAGAAATAATTTAAATGAAAATTAACTTTTGTTTTCTCCTTTTTTTATGTATGTGGTCACCATTTTTTCTTTTATATTTCACCTCTCATAGAACTGAATAATTTTTCCAAAACCATACCTAGTCGACACCATAATGGACCCAACGGAAACTCGTCAATCTAGACATCTTTTGGACCTCCCCCCATTACCTGGAGGAGTTCCAAATCTTTCGCCATTTAGGCGTCAAAGATGGAACACTGCCACCCTTATCATTTCATCCTCTATCGAGGCATCTTTAGTTGAGAACCCCCGAGGGTCACCCAACACCACGCCAATGGAAACCCCCACAAGGTCACCACATACCACTCCTCCCACAACCCCTAGGAGGGAAGAGAAGCCAAGTGAACACATATCTGGTTATGTCGCAGAAAAACCCCATATCTAACCAAAACACTATGTTTTCACAGTATGCAATGGCACTCAACCCGTAGTTACCGTTCTTAGCATCGTTAAACTTACCCGATCTAACCAAGTTAACGAATGACCCCATTGCACATACCCTACATGGGCCCCCATGCCCATGAAGCTCCCTTTGGAAATTCCAAAATTCGAAGGGAAGCAAGCGAAATACCCCGGAAATCACATAATGACTTTCCACTTGTGGTGTTCGTCGAATAACATCATTGATGATACTATTTGGCTGAGACTATTTCAGCACACCCTAACCGGACCAGCTGCGAAATGGTATGTGGAGAAACCCTCTGCTACACATGGAACCTTTAGCACCATCGCTACCACGTTCCTCAAGTATTTTCAATTAACCATCCACCATGATTCTGGGATGGAATTACTAACACATTTTAGACAGACACCAGTCGTCCATATCTCAGACCATCTCCATGAATGGCGGTGATGTCACAGTTTTTGTAAAGCCAAACTCGACGATCAAGTTTTGCTAGACATATTCCTAAAAACTCTCACTGCAGAGATTTCAAAAGATGTAGCAACCCAAAAACCTACATCCAAAGAGGATGCCATCAATAAATCCCAGCAGCTCGAGTTGATTTACACGCAGTCAAGATACATTTGTAACATCATGCCTAACGCCTGGTGCTTGCAAACTTATAAAGAATTCCCAGGCGCGTCAAACACTTCAGATGGATTGATTGGGTCACTGACCAAAAATCACCTAGGCAGCAGTAGTCAGTACCCTGGTTACACATATGATCCTAACTAGAACATCCCACAACGAGGCTACCATCAAAGTCATCATGCACCTTTGCAGAACATGACCAATAGGGCACATTCGTACCATCATCAGCAATGAGGACCATACCCTCCTGCTCAGGGGAGCCAGTACACAGCTAGAAATGCTGACGAAAGAATAATGCACCGGTGAACTTTGTGCAACCTTCCCAGGCACAACCACGCCAATCATATAATCAGGAGAATCCTAGCTATCCTCCTAACATGGCAAGGAAAAAATCTAAAAAAAACAAAAGGAAATCTTAGACAGGGGGGGAAAAATCAAAAACGCCCTCTGAAATCTCAGGCTAAGGGAAACTCCAACTGAAATCAAAACCAAGAGCCAAATAAATCCCAAGGGAAGAACAAGAGGGCAAATATTCAGACCAACCACTCTTGTGCAATCTATGGTGAGTATGGCCATTACACTCACCAATGTCCCGATCTCCCCAAGCTGAAAAAGCTTCAAGGTAACCAAGGGCAAGGGGGACCCTCACATTAGACAGTTGTCATGCTGGAGCCCTTCCCCCACCAAGGGACAGTTAGCACCCAACAATAGCAAACAAATCCCGACGACTCCAGAAAAAACAGCCAAGAAATCTACATGACTAGCGAAGAAATGTTTTTTCAGGAACAGAATTGGAATTACAATAACCCACCAGACATCAATTCATCAAGGGATAGCACAAGTGCACCAACAGCACCGTTGAATATATCGAATATTCCTATTGAACCTTTGCCAAAGATGGCTAAGGGAATAACTAGGCGAGAAGGAAACCACTCCAAAGAGGCCCATAACTATAGCATTGTGGACGATTTAGCCCAATCTCCTGCCGCCATGTCAGCTTTGGAGCTATTGCAATCATGCCCAAAGCAAAGGAAAGCCTTACTTTCCGCGTTAAGCACCATCAACCCTGTCGATTCGCGCCCAATGGATTTTGATTTAGATTATGCCACCTAGGCTGCCTTCGTTGGTCACCTTCCAGATACTGGTACCAGTCCAAAACATCACTATTCAGCGTTGTATCATTGACAAGGGTGCATCCACATGCATCATGCCAAAAAACGTTTGGCAAAAGTTAGGGTCTCCCAAACTAAATCCATCAGACATCACACTTAGAGCATACGACAGGGGCCCATTTTCTCCCGTCGGTCTCTACCAAAATGTCTCGATCTACTTGGCTGGAAAGACGGTCCTTATAGTCATTGAGGTCTTGGATGCTCAATTGGATTACAATATATTCCTTGGGTGAAGTTATATGTACGCCATGTCTGCCATAACATCCTCTGTCTTCTCAACCATGATGTTGCCCCATGAGGATCACATCATTTTTGTCGATCAATTGTCATATCATGACAAGCAACCCCTAACAAACGTCGATGTCATTCTACCCTATGTAGACACATCCGCTGAGACGCTTACACGGTACCAATAATATGGCCTGGGACAATTCAAATCGTTGTCCATCCTCGGATCATTCCCTAGGAGATCCCCCTATCATACAAGAACCATCATCTGATATCACAAAGGCTCTAGTGTGCATGATGTACACATCAAGCATCGAATCTAGCCAGGAGATAGATACAAGCAGTAATGACATCGAGGCCTCTCCCACAATAGCCTCTCTATCTTACGTCGTCTCCAAAACTCCTTTCCTATACCCTCCACCTAATTTTGTGTCACAACAGGTCTTGGAAATAGTAGTGCTGCCAAACATATCCTTTTCAATACCATTTTGGTACTTGGTCCCTCCTACCACAACAGGAGTCACTGGCGTTACCTCTATAGGGTTGATCCCCCTCACTCTTGAGGAGGCTTCACCCATCCAAGAGAATGTCGCCACCATACCATCTAAGATAAATCCCATCCCAAAACCGATGGTTACGACCAAGACAACCAATAAGAAGGGGAATAAGGTCTAAAATCCCACCATACAACAGGAATTACAACCTTGCGCCATATGCGACATAGTAGGCAACCCTACCCATATCTGCCTGGAGCTGGATGAACTAAAACCGTTCCTTAGCTCTGAGGTATATATTGCGGCAACAAGTTCACGTAGGAAGGAACCAGCCACCAAAAATCAAGGCAAGGCGTTGCACACCAGCCACGCATGTGCTATCTATGTCCATTATGGGCATTACACCCATCATTGCCCATCAATTCCGTGATATAGGGATGCCTTACATGCCATCGAAAAATCCTACCAAGAGGATCCCTCTATCTAGGAAAATGGGGAGGAACCTCGCGTCATTTTATACCTACAGGAGGCACTACAGTCATGAGAAAGACTCTCGTTCATCTTCCCCCCACCTATAATATGCTATGAAATTTGCGATGAACGTGACCATTTCATCGATGACTGCACAGCCCTGGAACTTATCTGAAGATGGTATCGAGTTGAATGTGTGTACTACGTTGGCTTATGAGCAGCCCAATTTTCATGTCTGATATGTTCTGGCAATCACACATTAGATCAGTTCCATTACATCCCTCCGTTAAGCTTAGCACTCACTAACTTACGCACAGGCATAGTACGTCTCTCCCTAGAAGATAGTTCTGATACTGAATCCATGGATAGCTCGACAACGCAGGAGGATGTGACAAGAAAATCCATCCTCTTCCTGTCAGCTGAAAAGTAGCTATTAGGGGAACCCTTAGTCACCCCCAACCACCCTCCACGGAGAATACCTGTTGATCAGCGGTTGTCATTGATGTCAACCCAAGCAGCACCAGGGGCTAACCCAATATTGCATGGGAATTTTGACCTACCAAATTAATATATTCTGGGTCAATAATGCTTTTGATGGTTTCTACTTGTCGAGATGTTTCCATTGATATATGGCATGCCATGTAATTCTTCACGGTTTGAGAGATATTCATGTTTGAATCCTATTTCCCGATTCTTTGGGCTAAAACCCCATGGGGTTGGTGCATGGGTCATTGAAAAGTCATAATTAATATTTTTTAAGCTCCTAAAATCCCTCCCACGTTCACTTGTTGAAGCCCCTCTCAACCTAAGCATTTATATAAATTGTGATCCTCATTTCCTTCTTTACCAAGGTCACTTCTTTGAGATTAATTTTAGGAGCCTGCAAAAACCCTGACTTCCACAGATCATATCTCCAAAAATATTGCACACCTTGATCTAAAATTTTTACAGCAGCTTCCTTAGGATTTCAGCTTCACCTCATAAAAATTTCAGCTTTTGAACCTTTGTAGAAAAAAATTTAGAGCGAAAAGGCCACAATGACTTATTGAATCTGCTTATCATAAGGTGTTGGGTTGTAAAACCGCCAAAAATGTATGGGACAAGCTTGAGAATATATATGTAGGTGACTCAAATGTCAAAGAAGAAAAGCTTCAAATCTATAGAGCAAAATTTGAGCAACTCAGAATGAAAGAAGATTGCAACATTGCTACATACTTCCAATATGTCGATGAAATAACCAATACTATGGAAGGATTGGGAGAGCCAGTTGACGAGAAGACTATTATATGGAAGATTCTTAGAACATTACCAGGGAGATTCAACCAAAAGGTATCGGTCTTAGAATATAGTGCAAATCTGGACAAACTCAGCAAGGAAGAATTACATGGAGTTCTCATAGCATATGAAATGAGACTTGATGAAGAAAAGGGTACTTCAAATCTAGAAATTGCGTTTGTTGCATATAAGAAAACCAATAAGGAAAAACAACCTTCAATTGAAATGACATGCACCTGCAAGTGTGAAGAAAAGGGAGATGATGGAGAAGGTCTTTCAAATGAAGAATATGCTTACTTTACGAGAAAACTAAAACCTAGTAAGGGAAAATTCAAAGGTAAACTTCCATTGATATGTTTTGGTTGTGGTGAGGTTGGGCATTTCGTAGCAAAATGTCTGAACAAAAGTGATGGAAACTCAAAAGGAAAGAAAGGCTTTAAGAAATTCAAGAAGAAAGGAAAAGAGAAAGGATCCAAAAGGAACTTTCTCTCTAAATAAGATAGCTCATCATCCGATGAAGAAAGTGACAGCAAAGAAGAAGCCAATGAGAAAGTATTGTTTATGGCCAAGCACAATAAACAAGAAGTATCAAACAATGAAGAAGAAGGGTTGACCATAGAATAATTTTATGAGGAGGCAATCAAACTTATAAAAGAGCTCAATGCTGAGAAGATCCATTCCAATACTCTTGAAGAACAAGTTCAAGGTCTCAAAATTGAGGTTGAAGAACAAAAATTTATTGAAGAGTCACTTCAAAAGAAGTTGGAAGAAAGCAACCAAGAAAGGGAAGCATTAAAACTGGGAGAAGTAGTCATCAATGGAAGTGAAGAAGGGAAAAAGCGTCCAAAGTATGTAAACAGCTCAAGGAAAAATTGAAGAACTCATCAACAATCCAACGATCTTACAACGTGAGTAGCTCGATTCTGAAAAGAAGAAGAAACGAAGGGACCTTCTACAACAAAATACAATGAACCTATGAGATCTGACATACATGAAGACTTCATTGGATAAGATTCGCAAGCACATCCTTGGAAGATGATTCCTCGACGAAGATTTTCATCTAGGTACCAACATATTTTTCATGGCTATTGTTATTCATGTGGAAAATTTGGTCATAAAGCTATAGAATGTCGCACGTACCCTAGGAACCAATACAATTCCAAGAGATTCTTCAAATATGAACCTCCCAGGGCTCAACGAAACATCAATAGATTTGAACATTTAAGAAATAATATGGAATGTTACAAATGTGAGAACTTTGGACACATAGCCAGAGACTACAGACTTGAAAATCCTCCAAAAGAATCTTCGAAGCCACAGAATGAACGAGCATGGAAGAAGAAGAAGACTGATAATTGTGCTCTCACTCTCAAGGCCCAAAAAAAATAAAGATGTGTGGTATGTTGAAAGCAGTTGCTCAACGCATATGACTGGATATAGAAGGAAATTTGTATCTCTGAAAGAGAAGAAGGATGGAACCATATCCTTTGGAAATGATGGATCTTAAAATGTTATAGGATCAAGTATCGTCACTCTCGAAAGCAAAGATGTTATAGCCAAGAATGTTCTATTGGTTGAAAACATGAATCACAATCTGCTCAATGTTGGAAAAATGTGTGATCAAGGACACACAATGCTATTCAACTCCACAAAATGTGAAATCAGGAAAGGCAGGTACAGTAAAATTGTGGCTATAGCAAGTCGAGCTCCAAACGACATATATGTTTTGGATGAAGCAACTAAAGCATGTCTACTAGCTAAAGAAGATGAAAGCCGGTTATGGCACAAACGAATGGGTCACATAAACTTTGAAAATCTTGTCAAGATAAGCAAAAAGGAAGCAGTACAAAAAATGCCGAAAAGCTCAAAACCTTCCAAGACACTATGTGAGGCATGTCGGCATGGAAAGCAGACAAAAGTAAAATTTAAAACAAAAGAACACTTTGCATCACATCCATTGGAATTGATACATACTAATCTATGTGGTCCTGTGAGAACAAAAGGCTTAGACGGAGAATTATATTTCATGTTAATGATAGATGACTATACTAGGATGATAGCCGTCAGTTTCCTAAAGAAAAAATCTGAAGCATTTGAGTGCTTTAAGATCTACAAGGAGTTGGTTGAAAATAAAGTGTTTAAGATCAGATAATGGTGGAGAATTCACTTCCAAATTATTTCAGCAATACTGTGACGAAAATGGAATAAAAAGGAAATTTTCAACAGCACGAACACCTCAGCAAAATGGAGTTGTTGAAAGAAAGAATAGAACTATACAGGAAATGGGTAGAACAATGTTGAAGGACTCAAAATTGGATGAAAAATTCTGGGTTCAAGCAATTGATACGGCAGTCTTCATTATCAACCAAAGTCTTCTCAGAAATAATTGCAACAAGACTCCATATGAATTATGGAAAGGAAAACTAGCCAATGTAAATTATTTCAGAATCTTCGGAAGCAAATGTTATATCAAAAGAGAAGATAAAAATTTGGGTAAGTTTGAATCACGTGTTGATGAAGGTATCTTTGTTGGTTACTCACGCAAAAGAAAGGCCTATAAATGCTATAATCTAAGACGAAAACTGATAGTGAAGAGCATAAATGTTACATTTGACGAAGATGGTGTTCTAGCGAGTAATGATGAGGATCTAGAATCTTTGAAACTTGAGACAGAGGCTGAAAAAGACACAGATAAAATTGTAGAACAAGAAGCAACTATCAATGAGGAAGAAGTAAACAATGATCATCAAGATATACCATAACAAAAACAAGAAGCTCCTCCAAGGAGAAAAAAAGAGTGGATTCAAAATAATCATCCAACAAATCAAATCATTGATGACATAAATGAAGGTCGACAGCTTCGTTCATCACAACAAGCTCACGTTGCTTTTCTAGCAACCTTTGAGCCTAGTAGTTTTGAGGAAGCCAACCAGAATGAACATTGGGTAGCAGCTATGAATGAATAATTGGATCAAATTGAGAAGAATAACACCTGGGAATTAGTTCCATGACCAAAATATAAAAATGTCATTGGGACTAAAAGGGTGTTCAGGAACAAATTGAATGAATACAGGCAAGTTACCAGAAACAAAGCAAGATTGGTTTGCAAAGGCTATGCACAAGTGGAAGAAATTGATTTCGATGAAAAATTTGCACCAGTTTCTAGAATGGAAGTCATCCAAATGTTTATCGCCTATGCATGTTCAAGAAAAATCAAAATCTACCAAATGGATGTTAAGTTAGCATTTCTGAATGGAGAATTAGAAGAAGAAGTTTACATCGAACAACCTGAAGTTTTTCTACTATCACAAAAAGAAGACTATGTCTGCAGGTTAAAGAAGGCTCTATATAGTCTCAATCAGGCTCCCAGAGCATGGCATGCTCGTCTTGATGGATATCTACGTCAACAAGGGTTCAAGAAAGGTACTGTTGATAGCAATCTTTATGTACAAATAGATAAAGATAATTTAACAATCGTTGAGGTATATGTCGATGATATAATATTTGGTAGCAATGATGATCGACTAAGTAAGAAATTTTCTACAAAGATGAAAAGTGAGTTTGAGATGTATTTACTTGGTGAGATGTCTTTACTTGGTGAGCTGACATACTTCTTAGGGCTTCAAATATCTCAGCAAGAAAAGGGAATATTTATATGTCAAGCCAAGTACATCAAGGAAATGCTCAAGAAATTCAAAATGGAAGATTGCAAACCTGTCCTTACTTTGATGGTAACAGGTTGAAAATTGAGCATAGACGACTTATCTAAGGATGTGGATCAGAGGTTGTAAAGATCTATGATTGTTAGTCTTCTATATGTAACAGCCTCTCAGCCAGATGTTATGCAAGCAGTTGGACAAGTAGCAAGATTCCAAGTAGCACCAAAGGAATCACATATTATTGCCATCAAAAAAATTCTTCGATATCTAAAGGGCACAGAAGAATATGGCTTGTGGTATCCCAAGGGTAAAAATCTCATTATTCAAGCCTTTACAGATGCAGATTGGGCAGGAAGCGTTGATGATCGTAAGAGTACTAGTGGAGCAGCATTCTATCTAGGTGGTTGTCTCGTATCATGGTTGAGCAAAAAGCAAACTTCAATCTCGTTATCTACGGCGGAAGCATAATACATTGCAACAGCATCATGTTGTACTCAAGTCCTTTGGATGAAAAAAACTTTGCAAGATCTTCAAGTACAATTCAGTGAGCCTATTCCCATATTCTATGACAACACTAGTGCCATCAGCATCTCCAAGAATCCTGTCATGCATTCAAAAACAAAACACATTCTGATCAAATATCATTTTGTTAGAGAAAAATTCACTGAAAATAATATCAAACTTGAGTACATTTGTACAAAAGAACAAATTGCTGATATATTCACTAAACCTTTACCTCGTGAAGCATTTGAATGTCTTCATCAAAATCTTGGGATTCTCCCAAGTTCTCATTAGATTTTCCCTTTTCAAGAATATAAAGCGGGAGTGGAAGTGTGTACAGGTCTGCAAGATGATTGTGTGTCAGCGGGAGTGGAAGTGTGTACAGGTCTGCAGGATGGTTGTGTTTCAGGGGGAGTTACCCTTTTCCATTGATGTCAAAGGGGGAGAGAATGTTGTAGGAAGAGGTATCATGATTGCAGGGAGAGTACCTGTGTTTCCATCAATGCCAAAGGGGGAGATTGTTGATTAGAGGTTTTCATTGATGTCAGCCCAAGCAGCACCAGGGGCTAACCCAATATTGCATGGGAATTTTGAACTACGAAATTAATATATTCTGGGTCAATAATGCTTTTTATGGTTTCTACTCGTCGAGATGTTTCCATTGATATATGGCACGCCATGTAATTCTTCACAGTTTGAGAGATACTTATGTTTGAAGTTTGTACCCCCAGTGAGTGGGCTAAAACCCCATGGGGTTGGGGCATGGGTCATTGAAAAGTCATAATTAATATTTTTTATGCTCCCAAAATCCCTCCCACGTTCACTTGTTGAAGCCCCTCTCAACTTAAGCATTCATATAAATTGTGATCTTCATTTCCTCCTTATGCAAGGGATTTGGCCATCTGAAACATGTCATCTTGGAATTTTCGCTCTAACTGAAATTTTTATGAGGCGAAGCCGAAATCCTGAGGAAGCTGCAATAAAAATTTCAGATCAAGGTGCACAATATTTTTGGAGATATGATCTGTGTAAGTCAGGGTTTTTGCAGGATCTTGAAATTCATCTCAAAGAAGTGACCTTGGTAAATTAGTCATAAATATCTCTCTGAGTATCATATTGGAATTCCATAAAAAGTGACGGATAGTGCACAGTCTGCAATTTTTTCCCTATCAATTTCAAAAACACGAATACACACTAGGTATGTCTAAAGTGAGTGCTCCGTTTGAAATGAACTCCATAATTGAGACAAGGAGCAGAACAACCTCTTCAAGAACTAAATTGAAGTTCTACTCAAGACATTCAAGTGATTAACTTATGGGGACCAATACAGACCGTGAGGAACACTGGCACAATGTGAGTTCTGAAACACACTGACCTGAATTTCGAGCCCTAGAAGGAAAAAAAGCTAGGACTGCAGTTGTCAAGGGTTGCAAGGACCCGACTTTTCTACGCAAGCTAGGAAGGGCTGTCTCGGCGAGCATAGCCTCCCCCGCCACCTGGCTTTGCCGCCAGCACAGCGGCTCTCTGCGCTAAGTTCATTGCACTGATCATTGTAAAGGTATCATTGTACTTAGTCATTGTAAATACATTATTGTACAAATTGTACTAGTATCTATCTGCCAAGGGTTGAAGAGGCAATGTTGGGAGGTCTAGGATCATCATTAGGTGGTTGTGTCAAAGTTGGGGTTATGTTCTAGTATATCTTCTTCTTCTACATCATTCTATATCATTGTAAAGTGTACCATTTTTCTTAGAATTTCAGAGTTCATCTCTTTATCTCTTCAGGGGGCAGGTAAACAGTAAGAGTTAAATTGTTTAAGAGGTTGTGTACGCTATTCGGTCGACACCGAAGAATATCGTAACTGTGCCACCATCCAAGTGATTGGGGGCACATGTATCTAGATTCCAGGGGTTGTTGAATTTTCAATTGGAGTTGAATATTAAATAATTATGAGAGTACATTAGGCAGTTTTTGATCCTGCAGCGGGCTCTCCATTTAAAAATGTGGAAAGCATCTCATGTCTTCCTTGGATTACCACTATCATTTTACAAACACCGATAATGATTAAGATTAACCACTGCCGAATTAAAAGGATTATCGATTCACCCTATGCTCAAAGATTTGGGCCAGATGTAAGATCCCACTTTGAGGTGTGAGAGAATTGAAAAAGATATCAATGGTGACAGAGAGGTTTGGCTTGATAGACTAAATATACACCTTGATAAGATCCTTCATAAGGCCAAAAAACACAATTAGATGTTAAGACACATGTCTGACCACTACAACACCAGAAAAAATATTTGCAAATATTAGATTCAAGCAATCGAAGGACAAAATCAAGGAAACCCTAATCACGGTTTCTTCACATACCTCATCAACACTTCATCCAACAAATTTTAAGATTTTTGGGCATGTTTTTGAGTTTTTGAGCATTTTGGTAAATTTTAACAGTCTTTTTGCACAGTCAGCCTCTAAAAAGTGGAGTGTGGGCCACATTGTGTTTTTGTGGATACCTCCAAATGAGAAACACTTTGCATATTTGGATAGATAATGATGTCTACATCACCTTCTAACTACTGGAACACCAAAAATAGAGCTTTTGACACGTGGAAAAGGTAAAAAATCTCTCAAAAAACACCCTTCTGCCTCCTTTTTCTGCCTCACGCTGCGCTTTTTGACCAGTCTTGGCAGATTTCATTTTTTACGAGCTTCACTCCACCATTTTCAAATCTTGAGAACCTTTTTGACAACTAGACTGGAATATATTTCCAATGATACATCTTGGGCCCAATTTGGACTTTAGGAAGTCACTCAAGAATGGATTTGAAGGCCCACATTGTGCTTTTTACCAGGCACGCTGTAAAAAGTGGGAGAAGCAATTCTTGGTCTATATATTTCATTTCCTTTGTCATTTAAATGGCTATATGATGTGTAATTGATCTTTGAACACTAGTTTAATCAGACATTTTGGCAGGATTTAATAGATAGAGTTGCAGCTATTTTGGTGGGATTATTGTGGTAATGTGTTTTAGCATTTTTTTCCTCTTATGTTTTAAATTTTTTTAATGTATTATGATTTCCATATTCATTCCATATTTAAATGTGAATGATACTCATATAGACAGAACTCATTAGTTGATGCTCTGAATTGGAGGAATTATTACAGTTTTGTTTCATCTTCTTCTAATTGAAAATAATTCATGATTTACATGCTCTTTTGTGAAACCATAGAAGTATAATCCACTCCATCAATATACCTAAATGCTTTAAACCATATGCCTACATTTCCCCATCATATATTTTCAATTTTGATCCTTTTTCTCCCTGACCTATTCACCATCCAACACTCAAAATCAAATCAATAAAAACCCTAGTGCTACTATACCTAGCCTAAAATCCTCATTATCCAATTATCTTGGCTGTGATCTCTAAGAGAGATCCCTCTCCTGCCTAGTGGGAATATATACTTGGAAAAATATTTGTCTGTGGTTACCTTTTATAGTCTCTTTCTCAGCCTCGGAGATCCAGTGAAGTGATAACATATTGCCGACCATACTAGGGAAGAAAGTGACAGATCCACCCTGGTTGTACCATAAGTTCATCAAATTCTTGGCTAGTGGTGGATAGGTCTAAGATTGCGTGGTGGCTGATCTAAAAGTTGCAAAGAAGTAAGTTTTTGAACAGTGAACATTCTGGCTTCGAGGAGATACACTAGATCAAATTCAGATCCTTATCGATATGATCCAGTTGAAGATCTGAAGAGAATTATTCGAAAGAAGAGATATCAACACACATAAATTCATTAAAATATTATTCCATTGGTAATATCTTATTCATTGCATGAAAATTATTATCTCTTGAAGGCATACCTTTTGATTCAAAATTTGAGATGTCTTTATTTCGATCAGAGTTTGAAAACTCACTATTTAATATATTTTTTAACCCATTAAGGCTTCCTGAACTAAAATAATTATCTGATATATATTTTAATTCATTGAAACTCAAAGATAATTTACCTTTTGAAGAAACTAAATCTGATTCAAACTTCAATACAATAGTCTCGAGTCAATTTTATAAGCTTGAAAAGTTAGCAAACCAAATTCAATAGCAATCTAAAAAATCCATAATTTAATATTAGCAAGAATCATTACCCTTCCCGACACAATCCCAGCTAGTTGTTTCTTCTTCATCTACACCATTTAGTTCATTACCCATTCAGTCAACTCCTTCCATTGTCACTCTATACTTCACTCAATGGGAGTCGTGGCTAGATATGCACCCCTCATTCTACCAGCTCAATTCAATGCCTTACCACATGGATATGGCCATAGACTCCCTCTCTTTGATGAGAGTTCTCAAATCACTGCAAAACAACACATAGTCAAATTTAGTGACTTTATTGACCTGGAAGAAATAGATGTTGACGATGCCAAGATGAGAATCATAGTTCAGAGATTTTTGGGAGATGTTAAAACCCGGTTTAGATCTTTGACTGTAAATTCAATAGCTACTCTAGACCAGATGATAGATGCCTTCATAGCCTGATGGGAGGTGAGGAAGAACACCTTGAAAATTATTTATGAATATGATAATCTGAAAAGGAATCTAAATGAATCAGTTCAGGATTTCACTGACCGTTTCAACCGAGTATACAATTCCATTCTAAATGAGATCAAACCTCATCTAGGTTTGGATCTCTTGGATTATCCAGAAGGCTTTGATCCGTACATGGCATATTGATTGCGAGAGAGGAATCTTGCAACATTAGAAGACATGCAGAATAATGCAGACTGTGTGGAAGAAAACTTGTCAATTAAGAAGTCAAAGATGAAGGGTGAGAGAAAAGTAACCATCAAATACAAAACATCCTCATCCTCCGAGGTAAAATTGGACACTTTGATAAGCAAAGTTGAAAGGATGGTTGACAAGATGTCCATTACAAAAATACATCCGAAAGCACCAGTTAGAAATCCTAAATTTAGAGGAAAGCAACACCAACCTCAATTCACAATCAAACAAAGAGAAAAAAGGGCTCCTAAGCAACTAGCACAACAACAACAGATTCAGACACCCTTGTAGAAAAATTATTCTCAAGGAGTCTGTTAGCCCCCTGTAAATTTTTGACAGGAAAAGTAGGGGGCTAAATTATTTCTGAGCCTTCAATGAATGCATATCCCCTGGAAACACATCATCCTTGAAGTCTCCTTGTGCCTTTGTCCTTTGATAAATCCCCTCTGCTGATTTCCATTATTAAGCCCCTCTGATTACAAAAACTGTGCTCCAAAAGGCTTTCATTTGCCCCTGGTATCCCTGTAAAATGCCTCGTTTTAACCTTTGTTTTCCCCTTGTCAATTTCCCCTCTGATCCCCTAAATCCTCCCAAAATCCCCTTTACATCCTGCTCGCACCCCTTGTTTGGCCTCATTTCCCCTTATTCCCTCTATCGTTTCCCTTTTCCACCCTCAAATTGCATTAAAATGGCCCAAAAGCCTTATTCTCCATGTATATGGGTCTTAGCCCCCTTCGGCTAGCCCCAGAACCGTTTTCCCTCACGTGACCTGGGTGTTAGAACCACCCACCAGCCCACAAGAGCACTTACCTCATACGATTCATCAGGCGCATTTATCGCTGTTGATCTAAATGGAATGGATGGCGATCGCCGCCCCCGTAGCAACTACCGTCAAACCCGTTCACCGCTCAGATCACATCTCCACCATTCGTTTACCTGCCAAATCAACGGTCTAGAATGCACCTGCCCCTGTGGTCCCTACCGTGCACTGTTCCATAAACCATCCGTTTTCTATCACACCACCTTTTGGAGGCAGCCGGTATTTTCTGATCGACCAGCGATTCCATACATCATCTGACGCGTGGCAGCGGCACTATTTCAAAACCGCTATCTCATCGCACGTTATCGTTCAGTACAGGACGCAAAGCGATATCATTGTCAGCCGTTCGATTTGTGATCGCCCATCTAACGGTTGTTGCTCCATGAAGTTGCGCGGGGTTTAATCCATGGTCACCGTACCCCTGACCCACTGTCCGTCGCCCTCTCTTGCATTTTCAACTGTCGATCTCCTTTGAGATCTGACGGTCCAGATTTGTTTTCCCCCATTGTTGACTATTTCACCATCGCCCGGCCCCACCACGTCACCATTCCATGTGTCTCAACCTTACATTCGCCTGCCCCCATTATATACGTTCGTTCCAAGGTCAAAGTTCAATATTTTTACGTTAAAACGTCTGCCTCGATGTTTTCCCATGCATTCTCCACTGCGTCATGTTCTCCTCCATAGTGCCTCTGTAGTCATCATCCTCATCCATGCCACTTCCATTGTCACGTTCATCTATACCGCCCTCCCCATAGATTTTTTTTGTAACCATTTTCGTGTTTTGTAGGTTTATGAGGTGGTAAAACCCGTCGTGGTCCACAGTCACTGTTGCAGTGGCACAGAATGTAGGAAAGGACCTTTTTCAGGGATTGAATTATGAAGAAAGCCTGGGAAGGTGCCGTGACAGGATGTGCATTCAAAGAGCGCAGGTAAAAACTCTGCCAAAGCTTCCAGGATCATTTAAAGCATAGATTTCATAGTCAGAGGAAATTGTGGAAGTAGAAAAGAGTATCAGTTGGAATAGCAGAGCGTTTAAGGCCGGAAATTGCAGATTTTGAGCCTTAATCCTATTATTGGAAGGCAGAGTACCAAAATCAAAGACCCCATGGATCGCATAGAAGGTCCAATGCATAGAAAACTATACCATCAGGGTTTCATATCAGCAGAACGTTCTTCCATAAAAGGACAAGGTGCCCATACATTTCTCATCCTATGCCGTGCTCCAGAGATATTTTCCAGCCTTCACAACAGTCCTATGCTGCCAGTGCATTAGTTACACAGTATGCAAAACCCCACAGTGTCCATACACCTTAGTTTATTCACCAGAATTCTGCAAAAGGCTACAGAAAGTACATCAAAGACATACCTTGAGTAAATTTCAGCCTGACGAAGATCACTCTTCTATCTGAAAAGCGCAGAAGATTAATGCTCAGAATTAAAACTGAATGGAGCTTCAGCCCTCCTACTATTTCAGAGTTTTAATGCTGGATTTAAGTTTACAACTACCATTGTTATTCTTTCTCCTATAAGAACCCTGTAGAAAATACTGTAAAAGGTTGTTGTTCGGCTACTGCCATTGTAGTTAGAGGGATTTAGTTTTGATTGTTAGAAAAATTCTGGGAGAAAGTAGCAGAGTAGTTTTTATTATAGTAGGATGGGAGGATAATTTAGGACTATAACAACCATTGAGCTCAGTGTATGTGACTAGTTTTGCATCAATTAATCAAAGCACATTTCATAGGATCCTGGTCTATTACTATTTGTGATGTTTTTCTAACTTTGTTTATTACATTTTCATAATGTTCATTTTCTGCTGGCTTGCATCAGAAATATGGTATAGGATTTACCCTTGTTAGGTACCCTATGCTTCTGCTCTCCTTGCCTTCTATTTTTTCTGCTAAACGTGTTATCTAAGGGTCGTTTTCAGTTAATTTAACCAGTGTAGTAGTTCCTTATGCTACTAGCTGATGTATGAATTAAATGAATCTGTCTTTAGATGTTCTTGTTGGGTTTAAGCTGGAAGATTTGGGAACATTGGGGATTAGAGTTAGCCCTGTCCACTAGGATCCTTGTGCGACCAGCTGGCCTTTCTAAGATCTCTTTTTTAAACTTATCTCTGTTTTCCCTTGGAGCATGCTAAAGCTGACCTGGAGTTAAATGACCTCTGGTCCGATCTATAAGCTGCCCCTTTATCTCTCCTTTGAGAGTTGACTATGAGTATGTCCAAGCAGGTCTAGAGTTAAATGACCTTTGACCTGATCTATAGACAGAAATTAGGTTTCTTTCCTTCTCTCACTTTCTTTCCTTAATGTTCCATCCCACCATCTAATCTACAAGATCCTTTAGTATTAGATGACTTTCCCTCTAAAAGCTTGGCTAGTTGTTGCATGTAACCACTTTTCATGACTCCATATCCCAATGGATGACACTTTCTTGACCTATCCTCTTTGCTGAACCATCCTGCTGTTTTGTTCCTTTTCTCCCATTACTTTCTCTGTCCATGATCTCATGACCAACCCAGCGACCAACCAACCAAATCATTTAAAAATCCCCCTTTTTGGTGCTTCATACCTAGCCTAACATCTTATTTTGAGCTTCAAAGATATACCATTCTTTTCTCTATTCAGATAGATCCCTCTCCGGGTCCAGGAGGGCTAGATCCTAGGGCCCCAAAGTGGTTTTGATGTTGTCTCATCTTTTGGTCTTTCCAATCTGGCCAAAACATGGGAACCCCAACATAATGGCAACTCCACTGGGGACTGAGTACAATTATCTTTCATACTCTTAGGCACTGAAAAGACTGAATATCTATGGTTACATTGGAATTAAATTTCTTATGGTGGATCGCATCTCACTTCAAACGTTCATATACATCCACTTGGAGACTCCACACTCCCTATGATCCAAAGACCTAATAACTCCACTGGTAGAAGACTCTGAACTGGTTGAGAAGATACCGTGACCTCTTTCTTATTTACAAACATGCTTCCACGCATACAGAGAAGATATGCCCCAATGAGCAGGTAGCATATCCCTGGATTCCCACACAAAATGCCTGAAGTGGACTGGTTAAAAAACCTGCCTATCTTTCAGGGTGAAAACACTGAGGACCCCTTGCTACATCTCATCAAGTTTCATATACATGTGTGGAAATTTAAAGTTGAATGGCATGAAGACTGCCTAATGAAAATGTTCATGGCAACATTAGAAGGAAAAGCTAGGGTCTGGTATGAATGGTTAGAACCTCGGAGTTTGTTTTCTTTAAGGGACATGCACCAAGCATTTTACAAGAATTATAAAGGAAACTCTCCATCCTTATCATGGGATTGTTGTGATCAATCTTAGAATATCATACAGTATCTGTTAGGTATTGATGAGGATTTGGTTGATATACATCCTGAAGATCTATTAACAACCATTCAATATTTTCATATGCATCGTAGTTATTACAAGAACATGGATGAATCAGCTCAGGAAGGAAGTAGTCAAGAGACTGTAGACATTCTTCAAGGTATTCCTGAAAACTTAGATGCTGATTTATCATCCCTTGTAGTTGAAGCTGAAAATGACATTCTGCCTCAAATCCAGTCTTCAAAGGAAACAGAGAGCTGCTGCACTTCTGCACAAAGGAACACAAGACCATCTTCCCCTTTGACAGAAGAAGAAATATATCAGATCATCAATGGACAGCCAGCCTCTGAATTTTCTTACAGATCAGAAATTCTTGTCCATTCATTTGATGAGCTTTGTTATACAGAGTTGGAAAGCTCACATGTAAATCAGAGTGAAGAAAGATCTGCTGATAATCCAATATACCTGATTGGTAGCATTACATACATTCATGATTCTCCTATTTTTGATCTATCTGATGATGATGTTCTCCAAACAGAAGATGATCTTGCAGGGTCACCATTAGTATATTTGTGGGAGGAAAATTAGTTACCTTTACTTCCAGAAAGTAATGAGCCAATGCAGGCTATTTATGAAACTGATGGGGAGAGCTACGATAGTATAATAGCTAATGAATATTCTTTGAATCTTCATTCTGCTCTACCATAGATCATCAGTGAGACTGGTAACCAGCAGTTTTTCCTTTCAGAAAATGAAGAGGAAAACAAGGAAGAGATCTTTGAGCAGTTTGAAAGCAATGAGCCTACTCTTGAAAAATAGGAAACAATGGAACAAACCACTGCTCAAGAATACTTAGATCTTTTCACAGAGCTCAGCACATCAAAGCAAAACATATCAGAGCTCCAAGAGGACAAAACTACCATATATGATGAGTCCTCTAGTTCAGATAATGAAGAAGATGAGTGAGATTCTCTTTCTCAAGAGAGTCTTATTCTTGATCCAGTGGAAGAAGAGGAAATCCTGGTTGAAGCCTACCTGCCAGATATTCATAACCCAGTATCATTTCATGATCCTTATGCACATTTCCTGCACACATTTGAAGAAGGATCAAAGGTATCTTTGAGCAACATGTTGCAAACAGAAAGCAAAGTTTTCAAAGCTACTGTTATTGGAAAAAAAGAGTGGGAGCTGCCTTGCCTATCCAGCCTACTCAAGGAGTTGAGCAAGGAAGACTAGTCATGGGATCATTTGATAGATTGGTTGCATTGGAAGACAATGTTTGTAAGCTAGACTTGTAAATATCCTAGTTAGAGTAGTGTAGGTAGGAAAAGATCAAATAAGCTCGGCCTGTGAGCATGTAGTTAGTTGTTTTAATTTCTGCAAGGTCCAGCAAGTTAGACAGTCTAATCCTGGCTTGACTGTTTTCAATTTCTGTCTTAGAATGTAGAGAAGAAATCTGCTAGACAGTTTAATCCTAGCAGATACTAGATTATGTAGAGAAACAATGAGACCAACAGTTTAGCATGGTCTCATGGAGTAATAAGGGTAGAAATAGAATAGGTTTATTTTATGTTTATAAATAAATGATGTAAAGGGTCTGCTAGTTCAAATGCACCCTAAAAGAAAAATGCTAGGATTTTAGTCTGGGTAGGTAGATTGTTTGGGAATGTTTCTGCTGATATAATGTCTTCAGGATTTTTGGCAGCTGATCTAAAGAAAGAAAGGGATGTGCCAAGCAGCAAGCACCTAGCCTACACCAAATATTTATCCTCTGAATTCTTGACTCCTTTAAGAAGAAGCCATCCCCATGTGGAGCCACTGTTAGCCCCCTGTAAATTTTTGACAGGCAAAGTAGGGGGCTAAATTGTTTTTGAGCCTTCAATGAATGCATCTCCCCTAGAAACACATCATCCTTGAAGTCTCCTTGTGCCTTTGTCCTTTGATAAATCCCATCTACTGATTTCCATTATTAAGCCCCTCTGATTACAAAAACTGTGCTCCAAAGGCTTTCATTTTCCCCTGGTATCCCTGTAAAATGCCCCGTTTTAACCTTTGTTTTCCCCTTGTCAATTTCCCCTCTAATCCCCTAAATCCTCCCAAAATTCCCTTTACATCCTGCTCACACCCCTTGTTTGGCCTGATTTCCCCTTATTCCCTCTATTGTTTCCCTTTTCCACCGTCAAATTGCATTAAAATGGCCCAAAAGCCATATTCTCCATGTATATGGGTCTTAGCCCCCTTTGGCTAGCCCCAGAACCATTTTCCCTCACGTGAACCGGGTGCTAGAACCACCCGCCAGCCCATAAGAGCGCTTACCTCATATGATTCTTCGGGCGCGTTTATAGCCATTGATCTAAACGGAATGGACGGCGATCACTGCCCCTGCATCAACTACCGTCAAACTCATTCACAGCTCAGATTGCATCTCCACCGTTCGTTTACCCGCCAGATCAACGGTCTAGAATGCACCTGCCCCTATGGTCCCCGCCAAGCACTATTCCATAAACCATCCGGTTTCTATCGCACTGCCTTTCGGAGGTAGGCTGTATTTTCCGATTGACCAACGATTCCATACATAATCCGACACATGGCAGCGGCACTATTTCAAAACCGTTATCTCATCGCGCGTTATCGTTTGGTACAGGACACGGAGCGATATCACCGTCAGTCGTCTGATCTGCGATTGGCCATGTAACGGTTGTCGCTCCACGAAGTTGCACGGGGTTTAAACCATGGTCACCATACACCTGACCCACTGTCCATCGCCCTCTGCTGCATTTTCAACCGTCGATCTCCTTTGAGATCTGACGGTCCAGATTTGTTATCCCCCGCTGTTGACTATTCCGCCATCGCCCGTCCCCGCCACGTCACCATTCCACGTGTCTCCACTGTACATTCGCCCGCCCCGTTATATACATTTGTTCCAAGGTCAAAGTTTAATATTTTTAAGTTAAAACGTCTGCCTCGACGTTTTCCCATGAATTCTCCACTGCGTCATGTTTAACTCCATAGCGCCTCTGCAGTCATCATCCTCGTCCATGCCACACTGCCATTGTCATGTTCATCTATACCGCCCTCCCCATAAATGTTTTTTGTAACCATTTTCGTGTTTTGCAGGTTTATCAGGTGGTAAAACCCGTCGTGGTCCACAGTCACTGTTGCAATGGCACAAAACGCGGGAAAGGACCTTTTTCAGGGATTGAATTATGAAGAAAGCCTGGGAATGCACCGTGACAGGATGTGCATTCAAAGAGCGCAGCCAAAAACTCTGCCAAACCTTCCAGGATCATTTCAAGCATAGATTTCACAGTCAAAGGAAATTGTGGAAGCGACAAAGAGTATTAGTTGGAATAGCAGAGCGTTTAAGGCCTGAAATTGTAGATTTTGAGCCTTAATCCTATTATTGGAAGGCAGAGTACCAAAATCAAAGACCCCATGGATCGTGCAGAAGGTCCAATGCACAGAAAACTATACCATCAAGGTTTCATATCAGCAGAACGTTCTTCCATAAAAGGAAAAGGTACCCATACATTTCTCATCCTATGTCGTGTTCTAGAGATATTTTCCAGCCTTGACAACAGTGCTATGCTGCCAGTGCATTAGTTACACATTATGGAAAACCCCACAGTGTCCATACACCTTAGTTTATTCACCAGAATTCTGCAAAAGGCTACAGCAAGTACATCAAAGACATACCTTGAGTAAATTGCATCCTGACGAAGATCACTCTTCTATCTGAAAAGTGCAGAAGATTAATGCTCAGAATTAAAACTGAATGGAGCTTCGGCCCTCCTACTGTTTCAGAGTTTTAATGTTGCATTTAAGTTTACAACTACCATTGTTATTCTTTCTCCTATAAGCACCTTGTAGAACATATTGTAAAAGGTTGGCGTTCGGCTGCTGCCGTTGTAGTTAGAGGGATTCAGTTTTGATTGTTAGAACAGTTCTGGGAGAAAGTAGCAGAGTAGTTTATATTGTAGTAGGCTGGGAGGATAAGTTGGGACTGTAACAGCCATTGAGCTCAGTGTATGTGACTGTTTTTGCATTAATTAATCAAAGCACATTTCATAGGATCCTGGTCTATTACTATTGGTGATGTTTTTCTAACTCTGTTTATTACATTTTCATAATGTTCATTTTCTGCTGGCTTGCATCAAAAATATGGTATAGGATTTACGCTTGTTAGGTACCCTATGCTTCTGCTCTCCTTGCCTTCTATGTTTTCTACTAAACGTGTTATATAAGGGTTGTTTTCATTTAATTTAACCAGTGTAGTAGTTCCTTATGCTACTAGCTGATGTATGAATTAAATGAATCTGTCTTTAGACGTTCTTGTTCGATTTAAGTTGGAATATTTGGGAACACTGGGGATTAGAGTTAGCCCTGTCCACTAGGATCCTTGTGCGACCACCTAGCCTTTCTAAGATCTCTCTATTAAACTTATCTCTGTTTTCCCTTGGAGCATGCTAAAGCTAACCTGGAGTTAAATGACCTCTGGTCTGATCTATAAGCTATCCCTTTGTCTCTCCTTTGAGAGTTTCCTATGAGTATGTCCAAGCAGGTCTGGAGTTAAATGACCTCTGACCTGATCTATAGACAGAAATTAGGTTGCTTTCCTTCTCTCACTTTCTTTCCTTAATGTTCCATCCCACCATCTAATCTAAAATATCCTTTAGTATTAGATGACTGGCCCTCTGAAAGCTTGGCTATTTGTTGCATGTAATCACCTTTCATGACTCCATAGCCCAATGGATGACACTTTCTTGACCTATCCTCTTTGCTAAAACATCCTTCTATTTTGTTCCTTTTATCCCATTACTTTCTCAGTCCATGATCTCATGACCAACCCAACGACCAACCAACCAAATCATTTTAAAACCCCCCTTTTTTGTGCTTCATACCTAGCCTAACATCTTATTTTGAGCTTCAAAGATATACCAATATTTTCTCTATTCGGAGAGATCCCTCTCCGAGTCCAGGAGGGCTAGATCCTAGGGCCCCAAAGTGGTTATGATGTTGTCTCATCTTTTGGTCTTGTCAATCTGGCCAAAACATGGGAACCGCAACATAATGGCGACTCCACTGGGGACTGAGTGCATTTATATTTCATACTCTTAGGCACTCAAAAGACCCACGATCTCTGGTTAGATTGGTATTAAATTGCTGATGGTGGACAGCATCTCACTTCAAACGTTCATATACATCCACCTAGCGACTCCACACTCCCTATGATCCAAAGACCTAATGACTCCACTAGTAGAAGACTCTGAACTGGTTGAGAAGATACAATGACCTCTTTCTGAATTTCAAACATGCTTCCACGCATGCAGAGAAGATATGCCCCAATGAGCAGGGAGCATATCCCTGGATTCCCACACAAAATGCCTGAAGTGGACTGGTTAAAAAACCTGCCTATCTTTCAGGGTGAAAACACTGAGGACCCCTTGCTAAATCTCATCAAGTTTCATATACATGTGTGGAAATTTAAAGTTGAATGGCATGAATAATTCCTAATTAAAATTTTCATGGCAACATTAGAAGGAAAAGCTAGGGTCTGGTATGAATGGTTAGAACCTCGGAGTTTGTTTTCTTTAAGGGACATGCACCAAGTATTTTACAAGAATTATAAAGGAAACTCTCCATCCTTATCATGGGATTGTTGTGATCAATCTCAGAATATCATACAGTATCTGTTAGGTATTGATGAGGATTTGGTTAATATACATCCTGAAGATCTATTAACAGCCATTCAATATTTTCATATGCATCCTAGTAATCACAAGAACATGGATGAATCAGCTGAGGAAGGAAGTAGTCAAGAGACTATAGACATTCTTCAAGGTATTCCTGAAAACTCAGATGCTGATTTATCATCCCTTGTAGTTGAGGCTGAAAATGGCATCCTGCCTCAAATCCAGTGTTCAAAGGAAACAGAGAGCTACTGCACTTCTGCACAAAGGAACACAAGACCATCTTCCCCTTTGAGAGAAGAAGAAATATATCAGATCATGAATGGACAGCCAGCCTCTGAATTTTCTTACAGATCATAAATTCTTTTCCATTCATCTGATGAGATTTGTTATACAAAGTTGGAAAGCTCACATGTAAATCAGAGTGAAGAAAGATCTGCTGATAATCTAGTATACCTGATTGGTAGCATTACTTACATTCATGATTCTCCTATTTTTGATCTATCTGATGATGATGTTCTCCAAACAGAAGATGATCTTGTAGGGTCACCATTAGTAGATTTGTGGGAGAAAAATCAGTTACCTTTACTTCCAGAAATTAATGAGCCAATGCAGGCTATTTATGACACTGATGGGGAGAGCTACGATAGTATAATAGCAGATGAAGGTTTTTTGAATCTTCATTCTGCTCTACCACAGATCATCAGTGAGACTGGCAACCAGCAGTTTTTCCTTTCAGAAGATGAAGAGGAAAACAAGGAAGAGATATTTGAGCAGTTTGAAAGCAATGAGCCTACTCTTGAAAAAGAGGAAGCAATGGAACAAACCACTGCTCAAGAATACTTAGATCTTTTCACAGAGCTCAACACATCAAAGCAGAACATATCAGAGCTCCAAGAGGACAACACTGCCATATATGATGAGTCCTCCAGTTCAGATAATGAAGAAGATGAGGGAGATTCTCTTTCTCAAGAGAGTCTTATTCTTGATCCAGTGAAAGACGAGGAAATCCTGGTTGAAGGCTGCCTGCCAGATATTCATAACTAGGTATCATTTCATGATCCTTATGCACATTTCCTGCACACATTTGAAGAAGGATCAAAGGTATCTTTGAGCAGCATGTTGCAAATAGAAAGAAAATTTTTCAAAGCTACTGTTATTGGACAAAAAGAGTGGGAGTTTCCTTGCCTATCCAGCCTACTCAAGGAGTTGAGCAAGGAATACCAGTCATGGGATCATTTGATATATTGGTTGCATTGGAAGACAATGTTTGTAAGCTAGACTTGTAAATATCCCAGTTAGATTAGTGTAGGTAGGAAAAGCTCAAATAAGCTTGGTTTGTGAGCATGTAGTTAGTTTTTTTAATTTCTGCAAGGTCCAGCAAGTCAGACAGTCTAATCCTGGCTTGACTATTTTCAATTTCTGTCTTAGAATGTAGAGAAGAAATCTTCTAGACAGTTTAATCCTAGCAGATACTAGATTAGGTAAAGAAACTATGAGACCAACAGTTTAACCTGGTCTCATGGAGTAATAAGGGTAGAAATAGAATAGGTTTATTTTCTTTTTATAAATAAATGATGTAAAGGGTTTGCTAGTTCAAATGCACCCTAAAAGAAAAATGCTAGGATTTTAGTCTGGGTAGGTAGATTGTTTGGGAATGTTTCTGCTGATATAATGTCTTCAAGATTTGTGGCAGTTGATCTAAAGAAATAAAAGGATGTGCCAAGCAGCAGGCACCTAGCCTACACCAAATATTTATCCTCTGAATTCTTGACTTCTTCAAGAAGAAGCCATCCCCATGTGGAGCCACTGTTAGCCCCCTGTAAATTTTTGACAGGGAAAGTAGGGGGGCTAAATTATTTCTGAGCCTTCAATGAATGCATCTCCCCTGGAAACACATCATCCTTGAAGTCTCCTTGTGCCTTTGTCCTTTGATAAATCCCCTCTGCTGATTTCCATTATTAAGCCCCTCTGATTACAAAAACTGTGCTCCAAAAGGCTTTCATTTTCCCCTGGTATCCCTGCAAAATGCCCCGTTTTAACCTTTTTTTTCCCGTTGTCAATTTTCCCTCTGATCCCCTAAATCCTCCCAAAATCCCCTTTACATCCTGCTCGCACCCCTTGTTTGGCCTGATTTCCCCTTCTTCCCTCTATCGTTTCCCTTTTCCACCCTCAAATTGTATTAAAATGGCCCAAAAGCCATATTCTCCATGTATATGGGTCTTAGCCCCCTTCGACTAGCCCCAGAACTGTTTTCCCTCACGTGACCTGGGTGTTAGAACCACCCGCCAGCCCACAAGAGTGCTTACTTCATATGATTCATCGGGCGCATTTATAGCCGTTGATCTAAACGGAATGGATGACGATCGCTGCCCCGCCAGCAACTACCGTCAAACCCGTTCACCGCTTAGATCACATTTCCACCATTCGTTTACTCGCCAGATCAACGATCTAGAATGCACCTGCCCCTGTGGTCCCCGCCACGCACTATTCCATAAACCATCTGATTTCTATCGCACCGGATTTTGGAGGCAGGCGGTATTTTCCGATCGACCAGCGATTCCATACATCATCCGACACGTGGCAGTGGCACTATTTCAAAACTGCTATCTCATCGCGCGTTATCGTTCGTTACAGGACACGGAGCGATATCACTATCAGCCGTCCGATCTGTGATCACTCATCTAACGGTTTTCTCTCCACGAAGTTTAGCGGGGTTTAATCCATCGTCACCGTACCCCTGACCCAATGTCCGTCGCCCTCCACTGCATTTTCAACCATCGATCTCCTTTGAGATCTGACAATCCAGATTTGTTTTCCCCCGCTATTGACTATTCCGCCATCGCTCGGCCCCGCCACGTCACCATTCCATGTGTCTCCACCGTACATTCGCCGCCCCCATTATATACGTTCGTTCCAAGGTCAAAGTTCAATATTTTTACGTTAAAATGTCTGCCTCGACGTTTTCCCATGCATTCTCCACTGCGTCATGTTTTCCTCCATAGCACCTCTGTAGTCATCATCCTTGTCCACACCACACTGCCATTGTCACGTTCATCTATACCACCCTCCCCATAAATGTTTTTTGTAACCATTTTTGTGTTTTGCAGGTTTATCAAGTGGTAAAACCCGTCATGGTCCACAGTCACTCTTGCAGTGGCACAGAACGCAGGAAAGGACCTTTTTCAGGGATTGAATTATAAAGAAAGCCTGGGAAGGCACCGTGACAGGATGTGCATTCAAAGAGTGCAGCTAAAAACTCTGCCAAACCTTCCAGGATCATTTAAAGCACAAATTTCATAGTCAGAGGAAATTGTGGAAGCGGCAAAGAGTATCAGTTGGAATAACAGAGCGTTTAAGGCCTAAAATTGTAGATTTTGAGCCTTAATCCTATTATTGGAAGGTAGAGTACCAATATCAAAGACCCTGTGGATCACGCAGAAGGTACAATGCACAGAAAAATATACCATCAGGGTTTCATATCAGCAGAACGTTCTTCCATAAAAGGATAAGGTACCCATACATTTCTCATCCTATGTCATGTTCTAGAGATATTTTCCAGCCTTAACAACAGTCCTATGCTGCCAGTGCATTAGTTACATAGTATGGCAAACCCCACAGTGTCCATACACCTCGGTTTATTTACCAGAATTCTGCAAAAGGCTACAGCAAGTACATCAAAGACATACCTTGAGTAAATTGTAGCCTGAAGAAGATCACTCTTCTATCTGAAAAGCGCAAAATATTAATGCTCAGAATTAAAACCGAATGGAGCTTCGGCCCTCCTACTGTTTCAGAGTTTTAATGCTGCATTTAAGTTTGCAACTACCATTGTTATTCTTTCTCCTATAAGAACCCTGTAGGACATATTGTAAAATATTTTTGTTCGGCTGCTGCCATTGTAGTTAGAGGGATTCAGTTTTGATTGTTAGAACAGTTCTGGGAGAAAGTAGCAAAGTAGTTTGTATTGTAGTAGGTTGGGAGGATAATTTGAGACTGTAATAGTCATTGAGCTCAGTGTATGTGACTGGTTTTGCATCAATTAATGAAAGCACATTTCATAGGATCCTGATCTATTACTATTGGTGATGTTTTTCTAACTCTGTTTATTACATTTTCATAATGTTCATTTTCTGTTGGCTTGCATCAGAAATATGGTATAGGATTTACCCTTGTTAGGTACCCTATGCTTCTGCTCTCCTTGCCTTCTATGTTTTCTACTAAATGTGTTATCTAAGGGTTGTTTTCAGTTAATTTAACCAGTGTAGTAGTTCCTTATGCTGCTAGCTGATGTATGAATTAAATGAATCTGTCTTTAGATGTTCTTGTTGGGTTTAAGCTGGAAGATTTGGGAACACTAGGGATTAGAGTTAGCCCTGTCCACTAGGATCCTTGTGCGACCAGCTGGCCTTTCTAAGATCTCTCTGTTAAACTTATCTATGTTTTCCCTTGGAGCATGCTAAAGCTGACATGGAGTTAAATGACCTATGGTCCGATCTATAAGTTGCCCCTTTGTCTCTCCTTTGAGAGTTGCCTATGAGTATGTCCAAGTAGGTCTGGAGTTAAATGACCTCTGACCTGATCTATAGACAGAAATTAGGTTGCTTTCCTTCTCTCACTTTCTTTCCTTAATGTTCCATCCCACCATCTAATCTAAAATATCCTTTAGTATTAGATGACTTTCCCTCTAAAATCTTGGCTAGTTTTTGCATGTAATCACCTTTCATGACTCCATAGCCCAATGGATGACACTTTCTTGACCTATCCTCTTTGCTGAAACATCCTGCTATTTTATTGCTTTTCTCCCATTACTTTCTCATTCCATGATCTCATGACCAACCCAGCGACCAACCAACCAAATCATTTTAAAACCCCCCTTTTTTGTGCTTCATACCTAGCCTAACATCTTATTTTGAGCTTCAAAGATATCCCATTCTTTGCTCTATTCGTAGAGATCCCTCTCCGGGTCCAGGAGGGCTAGATCCTAGGGCCCCAAAGTGGTTCTGATGTTGTCTCGTCTTTTGGTCTTGCCAATCTGGCTAAAACATAGGAACCCCAACAGAGTCGAGGAAGAAGAAGAAGGTCCAATTATTGAATAAAAACACTTTTTTTTACAGCTGATGGCCAACCCTTATTTTTAATAGAAAATGAAGAATATGTTGAGAAGACAGATGTGCCTAAGGATGAAGATTACATATTATCCAATGATCATGAGTTGGACGTTGAGTCTGATGATTATTAGTGGGGCTATTTGAATGCACTTAGCTCACAGTAGAGACAATACTCATTGAGGGGTAGAGATGTCCCAGTAAATCGTATTTAGAAGCAGGCATGCCAATAGAAAAATATGCAACCAAAACAAAATACTCAAGGTAATCAAAAGAAAGGAAAAGAACCTACAGCTACAAATCAGAGAAAGGTTAATCATCCATATAATAGCACACTGGGCAAATAAATGGACAATTAGAAGAAGGGAGCTACACCAAAGGATCAACTCGACAAAAGAGACAATACCATTAAATAGGTAGACAAATCCATTCCTTGCAGCTTAGAAACTGAAATTTCCAAATTAAAAGTCTCTATCCCTTTAACTGAACTTGTCAAAAATCATCAGTATAAGTGTCATGTAGCCAAAATGTTAAAAGTTGATCCTTTATCTGATATGGTAAATGTCGAAGATGATCAACCTCAACTTATTTTTGGTTCAACAATAAACGGTTAGTTAGAGGATAGTGAAGTTCCCCCATTCTATTGGAGTCTGAGAATTCACCAATGTATCCTTCACAATTCCATTCTCAACTTTGGAGCTTCCCATAATTTGATGTCGAAAGCCATTATGGATAAATTAGGCCTAGATATCACTCATCCATACCATGACTTGTATTCTTTGATTCAGGTAGAGTTCATTGTCTTGGTCTCATAAAGGATTTGGTAGTTTCCGTTGAACAAATTCCAACAAAGAATGTCTTGATGGATGTGGTGGAATGTGATATATTGTCGTGGTTCCAGTATGTTTCTTTCAATATCTTGGGGAGTGAAGTTGAGAAGCACTTCGCAACTCGATTTCTCTTATTCTACCATCCCATTTTTTGGACAATTGATAAATTTGTACTGGGAAACGAAGATGAAATACATTATAACCAAAAAAGAGAAGCCTAACAATCATCCAATTAATGTTGTACGTATAGATCTAGAATCATTTATTTTTTTCAATGATAGCAGTTTGAATGATGTAGATAGTCAGCTTGTAAAAGTAGAAGATATTCCAGAAATTTCAAATTGTGTAAGAGCAGTTTTGGATGAGGGAAAAGAAAATTTTCCAATTTCTTCAGAGCAGTTTTCAGATGAGGTAGATCAAAGTTCTGAACAGAATCTAGAAGTGGCTCGAAAATATGAGATGGAATAGAAATCAAAATTCCAACACCTAGAAGATGAAAATTGTCTTTGGACCATGGATTTTGATGGTGCCTCGGGGAAATATGGGGCAGGCATCAGAATTTGGATCCGTATTCCTCTTCATCAGCCGATTAAAGCTCCAAAAAAATTAAGATTATGTTCATATAAGTTGGCTTTTAATTGTTCTAACAATGAAGCGGAATATGAGGCATTGATCACCGGCCTCAAGATCTTGAAAAAGTTGGGCGCAAGAAGAATTTTAATTTATGGTGAATCTGAACTTCTGATAAAATAGGTAAAAGGGGAACACTAGGCCAAGCATCCACGAATAAGAGCGTACAATAATGTTGTATTGTATATCCTAAAGATGTTTCTTGAACATACATTGTCAATAGTGCTGAGAAGTCAGAATCTCATGGCAGATTCGCTTGCTATAGAAAAAAGTAATTTCAAGATCCCTATATTTTCCAATAAGAATGTTGAAATCCATGTAAAACATCGGCCAACTGTCCCTGACAACTTGCAGTATTGGCAAGTATTTTGGGATGAAAAGCAGGTAAATAATTTTCTACAAAATGAAGGTGAATTTAGGAATTCTTTCATTGATGAATTTTATGACAAGGGTGATCAATTCATCGAAGCCACTCAGGTTGATATATTACAGTTGAAGGATAACAATATTCCAAGAGTTCTCATACCTTTGGAATAATTGTTTGATCAAGATGATGTTTCTAGGAAGCCGACATTGGTTCCTACAGAGAAAGGTGTGGAGGATGTAAACATCAAAACATTGGACAAGCCTAAGATGGTCAAACTGCCCAAGTCTTTATCTCCTAAGGTAAAAGACAAATACATTGATTTATTGTCTAAATTTTCTTATTTTTTCAGTTGGGATTATGCAGACTTGAAGGTTTATGATAATAATATTATTCAACATACCATTCCAATTAAACCTGACAAAAAGACCTTCATAAAAAAGCTAAGAAGAATCAACCCGAGGTTTCTGCCATCAATAGAAAAGGAAGTGAACAAACTTTACAAGTTTGAAATCATTGTTCCTATTAGATTTTCTGACTGACTATCAAATCTAGTTCCAGTAAGGAAGAAAACTAAAGAAATAAGGCTTTGCATTGATTTTATAAAGTTAAACAAGGTGTATCTTAAGGATAATTATCCCCTTTCCAAAATGGATCACATCCTACAGAGAGTGGTTAGAGCTTCCTGAATATCACTTCTTGATGGATATTTGGGATATAATTAGATTTTAGTGCATGAGAAGGACTAAGACAAAACTGCCTTCATGACACCTTGGGGCACATTTAAGTATGCTAAGATGCCATTCAAACTCAAGAATGCAGGGGCCACCTTTCAGCGGGCAATGGACATAGCCTTTGCAGATGAGAAATATGTTTTCTTAGTTGTATATCTAGATGATTTGGAATTTTTCTTTCATTCCAATGATGAACACTTGTATCACTTAATAATTGTATTTCAGAAATGCAAGAATTTTGGAATTTCTCTTAATCCAAAAAAGATCCTTTTTTCCATGGAGGAGGGCACACTTCTCGGTCACATCATCTCTAAATATGAAATCCGGATTGACCCTTCTTGGGTTGTGGCTATTCAGAAAATTGACTTTCCATGGAGTAAAAAAGAAATCCAAGCTTTCAATGGTATGATGAACTTCTTATGCACATTTATTCCAAATATGGCTGAGCATCTTCGATAAATTACAAAAATGTTAAAGAAAGTCAGTGAGGTAAATTGGTCCAAGGATGCCAAAAAGTCTTTTAACTTAGTGAAATTTTCCTTAAATACAACCCATGTTTTAATCAACCCAAATTATTCTATTGATTTTTATCATTTTCTCATTTTCCTCCGAGCATACCTTGGCTGCAGTCTTGATGCAAAAGAAGGATAAGACTGAGAAGCCCATTAAATTTTTCAGTAGAACTATCAGGGATACAACTCTTTAGTAAAATATCATTGAGAAGAAAGTCTTGGCTTTAGTAAAGGAATTGAAGGATTTTTGTTTATACATTTTACATTCACATATTCTGGCTTATGTCCCCAATGCAGCTGTAAAATATGTTCTTATGAAGATTGGTCCATAAGGTAGAAGAGGGAAGTGGATAGTAGCAATGTTATAATATCGCCTCGAGATTGTTACGAGGATTAATCCCTCTTGTGGACAAGAGAGATCTCCCTAGTACTCTAGCGAGTAACTAGAAACAAAGATCCATTTGAATACCTTTTCCTTTAGATTAATTTCATTACAAGATTATAATAATATTAAAGTAGAGAGGACATGCTCCTACCTTGAAATCCAAATGCTTGATGTAGCCCTTTGTCCTATCACTCCAAAGTGATTCTCCAATGAGTAGAACCTGCAATCAAAGACAAGACAAATAATCAAAGCATTTGCAACATATAATAATAAAAAAATACTAATACAACTTAGTGATCAAGGAGTCTAAGTATTAACATTATTCCAATAAGCATAGAAACAAAGCAATGAGAAAAAGAGATCCATATGTATTAAAAGCATTTGTAATATTCCCAAAAGAGAAAAAGAGATCAAGGAGTCTAAGTATTTTTAATATTCCCAAATGGGAAAAGAAGAAATATAGTGCATAAACATGGAAATAGCAGTGTAAATCAATGCATAAATGTGAGATACCAATATGGAGCTTGTTTATTCATTATAACAACAGCAAAAATGTATAATATAATGGGCCACAAACCATAAGATAAGATACAACAAGCCTCCAATAAATAAATCCCTCAAGAATGAGGTGTTGCTACTATATCAAAATGCCGGAAGACTGCTACAACGCAGTCATATGTACACTGCTACAAAAAATGAACATAAAAAATATGAATGGCTTATATATGCCTCAAAATATACAACAAATGACGATTTAGGCTCTATACAACCTCCAACAAAGAACCTAATAGGGTTTTATGAAATACACCAATATACAAGATATGAACCAAAGCCCTAGGGCTGAAGATTCACTGCAACAATACAACTAGAAATATGTGGTTGACCTAATATGAAATAATGTAGCCTCCTCCAATGGATACTCCAAATGAAAGTTTGATTACTTCACTAGGAAACATCCTCTCCAAATGGTGTACTGAAAACCACACCTGCAAATCCCCCCTCAAATAACATAGTCCAAGGCAGAAATTTCATTGTAGGGACAAATGATAATCTGGCATGACGCTAAATTTTGCAATAGGGCTCAAGGGACTTCCTCACTAGCCTCCCAATGGAAGGAAACCTTCCTCCACTGAAAAAAAGATGAGAAATCACCTGAATGTATTCTCCACTGCTGCACCCCACAACTCAACACATTTCTCAACAGAGATTGTGTTGTAGAATAAAGATGGAGCTTGCCCTGATGACTGAATGTGGAAATATAGTGAAAATACACTTCCTTAGAGGTCCCGTTATCACCAAAATCGTACCTGATTGGCTGTTGATTAGACAACTTCAGTGTAACTATTTCAAACCAATCTTGTGACTGAGGCTTAGCCTCCTCAACCTAAGAGGGCTCTCTCAAGGGTTAATGATATGGGATATAGATAAATGGCTAACTCTATTATTTTTGTTTTTGTTCAGGTTGAGAATATGAATGCTTGCTACCATTGGGCTATGGAGTCAGTGATAGGGCTCTCAATAACAAAGGATTTCCTTGTGGAAGTTGAGGCTTGTATATACTTCAATGAAAGAGTAACACATTCAGAAAAATCCCAATAACGTGAGATTAAAAAGAAGTCAAAGCATGTGATACATGAATTATGAGTAATTAAAAATCGAGGTATTGAAAGAAAAATATTAAAAGAGATTCACCATAGCTCAATACTTAAAGGAATTTAGAGCATCAACATCCATGAATTCTGAGTAATAAGCATTAAGACTATGGAAGAAAAACATTTCAAATATAGGACATAAAACTCATTGAAATAACACAAAGAATCCCAGGTGAAGAAAAGTTGTATGTTACTATATATATAAATCAATCCAAAGCTTTACAAAATGTTCTGCTGAGATAAAATTTTCCAACCTGTAGGTTGAAACTAACATCAGGATGTATATATTGGGCTTATGGAGTCAAAACAATCTCATAAAATCAGTGAATCTAACTGGCATGGAAGTTGAGGCATATCATGGTTTTTAATCATAGGTCACACACACATGGACATGTAAAAACACAGTCAGTTCACCTATAAAGGAAGTTAAAGCATCTAAAGATGAGTTCTGAGTAATATAGATGAACACCCATTAGGGGAATTTTGAGGTCTAAAATGAGCCTCCTAAGAAAAATTTACAATCAAAATTCACTTTATGAGAACCAATCACATTTTAAGGGATGACATCATCCCTAATGGTTGAGGTGGCATTGCTTGAGTTAAAGGTACTTACTTGTCACATTCTCAATGGTGGATAAAAAATCATGGTTAACCATGGTAGTGCTCTAAGTACTTTTAAAGTCAAAGTAAGGCACTCATAATAAATGTCATTTCACATTTTTTGAATAAACATATATTATTGTCATTTCATATTCCTTGAAAGAAACAATGCATATCTCTATACATTTATTATATTATACTATATTATTTTTATATAGTATATTAATTACATGTTATTATACAATTTAAATAATATAAATTTTAATTAATAGCATATAACATAATTAAGAATTTATAAATTTATATTTATATTTTATTTTAAGTTATTTATGTACAAAGGACAAATGCATTAGTTGTTGAATGATAATGACTTTTTCTTGAAAGTCTCATTCTTATTTATAGCCACATCAATAAAAAAAATTTATTAATTTTATTTTGGTACAACTTTTGAATTGAATTTAACTATGGTTACATGAATTGTGGTGCAAAAAGTGAATTTCAAATTCATAAATATTATTTTATTAGTTTAGTTATTATTTTATTATCTCCTCAGGAGGGTCATTTTAGACCTCAAAATTCCCCTAATGACTGCAAAGAAGATATATAAGAAACACTAATAGAATAGGAAAACACTAAAAACCCCTTCTGAATCTCAAGTTGGTCAAGTAAAAGCTCTCTGCATTAGCTGAAACAGTCTTTTTACAATATGCACCAGTTTTGCCAAAAATTTCCAACCCTAGCATTTTGACTTCTTCATATTTTATAGATCATTTACAACATAGGATAACCTTATCCTGATCTAGATACATCGAATTCCTACTTTTTGACACCTTGTCTAACCATATGACATGGTATTTATTACAAAATGACAGCTGCAAACCTAATGAACAGTCCTATTACGAATAGGATTCAAACTCCTTAACTCTACTCATAAAAACCTTATATAAAATATATTACATAATTTTCCAACTGTATTCCCATAAGGTCAAATCCAGATGATAAGCTCCAACACTTTATGACCTCAATGCTGATCTCCATTAAACTAGGAAACCGTCCCATGTTTTCTAGGCATAGGATTCTCTGTTCTCTTGAGACACTTTGACTGTCATGAACCCATTACTTAGAGCTTATTTGATGTTAGGAATTGAATTAACACCTTTCAAAAACCTCACCAAGTCCCAGCTGTCCAGAACCACCATCAAACTCTTCAAAGTAGCAGAAGTAGACCTGCGCTACGAAAACAACACAGTTTCGTAGCGCTTTTCGTAGTGCAACCTTTTTACCCTTTTATCTTAAAAACTTTGGCTTCTTTCTTACAGATTTATCTTCATTATTAATTAGCACAACTCCCCTATCAATTTCAGGTCATAATCCACACTTTTTCCCTTAAAATATTTAGGAGAAAGAGTGAAAAAAGCTGCTACAGCAGTTTCGTAGCGCTTTTCACTCTTTTTGCATTGTTTCCGCTACGAAACTGCTGAGTGAGCAGTTTTGTCAAAAAAATTTCAAAGTGAAAACTATAAATGTGCCAAAACTTAAAAATAAACTTGATTCCATCATTTAAAAACCATATTGACTGTAAAAACACATTTAGCTTTCTCCTTCATAACTTCTTAACTTCTTGCATATTTCTCCTGTTTTTATCTGAAACATAGGTCTTGAGACAGAGCTCATCTCTCCTAATCCATGATGTAGTTTGAGAAACTGAAGGAGGTTTTTGTAGGCCATTATGTATTGAATAAAAATCCCTCTTTTGTTTTTGAAATACATCTCCTGCTGTCCAGAAACATCCTTTGAAAACATGTGTAAAACAGGAAAACTCTGTTTTCTAAAAATAGAGCTTCAAAGGCAGCCTTGTATCTCCCAAATGATAACACTTGTGAGAAAATTGAGAGAGTTTATTGTATTTGTGGTTGTGCTGAAGACAAAAATCTTTCAAAATTCCAAAATAATTTTTCATTTTTCTAGAAATTGAACTTTAAGTTGATTGCTAAATAGTCATGTACAGGACAGTTTTGTAACAACATTTTCGTAGCACATTTTAATTTATCAATGTATCCCACCTCCTAATGAATTTGAAGAAACTGAGAGAGGTTTTTGTACTTAGGTCTGTTAGGAAGAAATACCGCTTTTAGGTTTCCTAAATTCGTTTTCAGTTGCTCATAAACCTCTTTGGAAGTTGACTTCTAAAAACCAGAAAATAGAGTTTTTGCTTCATAACTTTCAATAGTTTCGTAGTGCAAATCAATGTTTTTGAACTAGTGGAGCTACGAAAACATGGATTCTTGGCTAACTCCACAGTTTTGACCCAAAAATTTATGGAATGAATCCCAAATGGAAATTATGGATATTGGAAAATGAATGGACCTTAAAAATACCTCATTTGAACTTAATGACGACCTTTGAACTTATAAAAATCTAATCTACCCTTAACCAAATCCTAAATTGAATTATAAACCCAATTTAGAACCATGACCAAAAAAAAACTTGACACAATGATGTTTTGAGAATTTTTGAGTGATAACAATGGCTCCACTTGGGTTAGTGTGCCCCTGTGGTACACTAAGAACCAATAGCTCCAGTGTTGCTATCCATTTTATTAACCAAATTAGAAAGAACTTTGAAATTTCCAAGCTTATCCTCAAGCTCAAATGGCCTTCACCTTGGGCTCAAGCTTGATGATCACTGCAAAAGAACCAACTTTGTACCTACTGAAAAGATGCCCATTCACCTTTGAGCTTATTCACACACTCCTACCTACCCTATCAGCTGCAATTCTCCACTTTAACTAAAGCAACATAAAACTTCCAATGAAGCCAATCATTTATCTTATCTGACATTTAGAACTCTTGACTGCACTTGAACCAAAGATAAGCATGATATTAAGATGACCAAGGCGGAAATATAGAATGCATCAGATCCTCATAATGAAAATGAAACTGGAAAACTGGACTATAAAACTCTTCCAAGTATTCAGCTATAGGGTCAAAGAAGACATGATCTTTTTGATGATGCTCATAACATTTTGTAACTTTGGACAACTCATATATTCTTTGTTCAGCCACACAAGATTTCATTTGTATGCTATCCAACAGTTGTTCTAACTGATTCTCAAAAACAGTGTATTATTTCTCATTAATATGATCATTATTTATGTAAGATGATGTTAGTGTGGCGATGAGGTGGCAGATAAACCACCAGATACTATCAGTCAAGGGTTTATGAATCTTTTAAGGAATGTTTAAGCATGAACTTACTCAGAAGGTCCCACCGTGAATGCCAGAATGTTAGTGTCCCGTGATTTGGTAGATTGGTAGACCAAATGATAGGGTAACATGGAACCAAGCTTTGGCATCCTAGGACCTAGCCTTTCTAGACTCAGAGAGGGATCTCTCTATTTGGTGCAAAGGATGTATTATTTTTGCTCTAGGGTTTTGATTTTAGGCTAGTTATTAAGTCTAGGGTTTTTTTTATTGTTTTGGATGGGAAAGATGGTCAAGTGTAATAGAAGGAGTGAGAGGATGTCAAAGCCATTGGGCTATGAATTCAAATGAAGTAAAGGGTGTCTAAATGATGAAAAAGAGTGTATTGCAGGGCCAATTTAGCAAGGTTAATGGATCCTTAAGGTGATGTATGATGTGTAATGAACATCAAGTTTGGGAAAAAACTAAGAGGTATTAAACATATATAGTTAAAAGAAACAACTCATGAGGTAGGGCAAACCATTAACCTCAATGAACAATACTCAAACTAATAAACATATAAGATAAACATTCTAATGAAACAAGAGAGCATAAGAGCTTCTAACTTTGGAAATTCAACTTCAGATTTTGCAAAAACACATAAGATAAAACAAATAACTCAATTTATGAAGTGGGAACTCCTAAAAATCATATTTCAAGATATTGAGAACTTTAAAACAATTTGACAAGCATGGACAAAGGGCAAGATCAAACGAGACCTCTTTGACTTAACCTAGCAATCAATATTCCACAGAAAGGCTTCAAGATAGGGTTTTGAAAACTTCAAATAAGCAGGGCATACCATGAATCATACTTATGAGATATCATAATAACCATACATGAAACAAAAAAAAACAATTTTTGGTGGACCTAAGGAGCAATTAAAAATTCCTTAAGATGGCCAAAAGAGGAAAACATCAAAGTTATAATAAACAGGAGGATTGAGGTGCCTCAAAGAACATGTATCAACCTATACTTTTCTGATCTATAGCAGCCAAGAAGAATGAAACAAAATGAAAAACAAGAAAACATTAACAAGTTAAGAAGGCATCACCATTCACCAAGCTATGGAATCCTGCAAACAAGCTTCTCCATCATCAAGCCAAACAAGCCATTCATCCACTTCACAAAACCAATTTCTTCTCCAAGCTCATAAAACCATGTATATTGCTCTTTAAGCTCATTAAATGCCAACAAAACACATAGGGGACTCATGCTATATTTATGGAGAAAATGAGGACTAAAACTCTAAATGTGGTAGGAAAATGTCAAATATAATCATAAATGTCATTTATGGCCAAGATACCATGCAAGGCCCAAGGCACATAATATCCTAAGAAGTAAATGCTAAAATAACTATTTTCACCTGATTCTAGAGTAACATGCCTAAAAAAACTCAAAAATATCTATTTGCAATAAATGAGTATGTTTTGTTGACTTTTGGTCCAAAACACACTAGACAGCCTCTGTGTGTAGTGCCATTTCAACAGAAAATAGGGTCTCTTGTAGCTGAGTTTTGGACTCATTTCCCGACACCAGATTTGGGTCCGAGATGGCTCGTTGGAAATCTTGATGAGTCTACATTCCTGAAATGTTTGAGTTGTGCTGAGTGGATGACATGTAACTATTCAAAAATCAATTTCCTCAACACTACTATGTGCGTAGCGTCTGGTCTGAGAATGAGGCAGAAAGGTTAAATTTTTGATGTTTTTTTACCTTTCGGGGGGGGGGGTAAAAATGCTCCAAATGATCTGAAAATTGGTGAGAAGATTTTCAGTGATGTGATAAATCCAAAAATGCAAACTTTGAGGGCTGAGGATGCACCAATGTTGTGGGTAGCACCTAGGTTGCTACGCACAGAGGGGTCAAAATTTTGAAAAGACAAAATTTTGTTCAAATTACCTCAAACTTGGTGGAAAGGTCCCTCAAAAGGTTTGAGAAGCCCGTGGAAGATCTCGAGCCATTTATTTAAGTTTTTCTTGGTATTTAAATTCTTTGAGTGCTCAAATTGAAATGAAAAGGGTATCCTCATTTATCATAGGTGGATGACTAATGTCATGACTGTCCTCTTGGCTGCCTTGTCTTTTACTTATTGTACTATCATGGTCATCCTCTGTATTAATGCCTCCTCCTTCAAACTTTGTCATTACCATTACTACTAGATCTTCCATCACCTTGTGCATCATTATTTTTCCCATCGGGAGAGCAGTGTGCCTTACTGTTGCCTTCAATACTTTCATCATTGTCACCCTTTTGCTATCTTTAGTACTGTTACCTTGGTCTTGGAGTTTATTATCAGCCTCTGCATCTGCTTCACTTCGGCCTTGTAATCCATTGATGTCCTCTCAGTGGCATTATTTTATCAATGTATCCTTCATTAAACCCTATTTGTGCCTTGCTGGTTTTCTCTTCTTGATCTTCTATTTCATTATTTTCACCTTCTTTTTCTTGATGTTTAATATTTTCATCCATATTGTCACTGCTTTCACTTTGACTAGGTTTATTTTCATGTTTATGCACATTTTCTTCTTGACTGTCATGTTTATTTTCTTTGTTGACGATCACCCCCATCACTTTCTTCACTATCTTCTCAACTTTCATCTTTGCTCATCAACAATACCTCTTTTTCTACTTGGGAGTGATTCATGTGTATCATCACCCTTCCTGTCTTCACCCAAGTGCTCACTGCTTTTCATATCTTAGAACATAATGGTTTTTGGCTTGGTGAGAACTTTAGGTCTAGGGAGGATAGATGTGTGATGTGACGGAAGCTTTTTAGCAAATAGGGCAAGATGATTTAGGCTTATGAAAATTTCAGAGTTTTTAGAAGGAAGGCTATTGGTACTGAGTGTCTGGACACAAATGACAACTCTCAATTTTGCAAACCCTGCCCTAGATGGTCAAATTTGATTTTTTATGTAGATTAGAGTTTGGTCACATTAGGTCTTTAAGCTTCTCCTTGATTATGAAAAATACCCTTTGGAAAATGAGGAAGAAAGACACTAACCTTGCTTGACTGATGCAGGAGCTTTGGAGGCAAAAAGTTTGAATTGAGACCCTTTTTGAACGATTTAGACCAAAAATCACCGGTGCATAGCGCCAGAGGCCTGTTCTTTGGGCGAGTCGGGTCTGTCTGGGCCTGTGCATAGCACCGCCCTCCCTACGTGTACAACAACACTACCACCGCCCCCTTCTTCCGCACGTCGACGGCTAAAAAGGAGCGCGTCCGTCGGTGCGCAACAACTGAATTGTTTTTCCAAAGTTGCCCAGAAAACCCTAAAAACTTCTTCAATGGCTCTCCTTATTTTACAAAGACATTTATGAGTTGAGGAAAGAGGGATATGAGGCTTTTATACCCTTTTTTGGAAAAATAATTTTGTGACAAAACTCACTTTCCTAAAGTTTATTTCTCTTCCCCATTTTACTGTCTTCTTGGCCTTTTTGGTCCGATAGGTGGCAGAGTCTCAAAAAATATGATTTTTCCTTGCTGGAAGCATTTTTATGTTCTTCTTGTATTAAAAAACCTTTCATCAAGCTCAAACATGTGCTCTTTACCCATTTTGGAAAATGAACCTTCTTTGTGATGTTTAACACCTACAAATAGCAAACTTGTGATCAGTTTGACATGTTTTTCCTCTTATTTACATTCTGTTATGTTTTCTCTATGAAACAGTGAGAAAAACCTGCTGTTGAGAAAAAACCTAGCAGCAATCATCAACAGAAGTTCAGCCCATAAATATTTTCCCAATTGGTCTTTAGATGTGCCACCATCACTTGCAACAATTTTTCTTTGACCTTATCAATCTTCCTGTAGGGAAAAACTTTTGACAATCATGCAAAAGTGTCATTTATGTTTAGCCATAATTTGAAGAATATGTTTTTGATTAAGAAACCCTTGTTGCAGGCTTTAATGCTCTCAGACCAATCACATTTTTGTTCCTTTGATCAGTTTTCCAGTGATATATCTTTGGTGGGAAAAGTTAGCAATATTTAAACCATTTTGTGTCTCTCTTGGCCACTTCTGTTTTTGCAGGTGCCTACACAAATTTTTCTTTTGATCACTATCCAAACATTTCTCAATAGAAACTACGTTGTAGAATGGTGTACTGAAAACCACACCTGCAAATCCTCCCTCGAATAACACAGTCCAAGACAGAAATTTTATTGTAGGGACAAATGATAATCTGGCCTAATGCTAAATGATACAATAGGGCTCAAGCGACTTCCTCACTAGCCTCCCAATGGAAGGAAACCTTCCTCCACTGAAAAAAAGATGATAAATCACCTGAATGTATTCTCCACTGCTGCACCCCGCAACTCAGCACATTTCTCAACAGAGACTGTGTTGTAGAATAAAGATGGAGCTTGGCCTGATGACTGAATGTGGAAATATAGTGAAAATACTCTTCCTTAGAGGTCCCTTTATCACCAAAATCATACCCGATTGGCTGTTGATCAGACAACTTCAGTGTAACTATTTCAAACCAATCTTGTGACTGAGGCTTAGCCTCGTCAGCCTGAGAGGGCTCTCTCAAGGGTTAATGATATGGGATATAGATAAATGGCTAACTCTATTATTTTTGTTTTTGTTCAGGTTGAGAATATGAATGCTTGCTACCATTGGGCTATGGAGTCAGTGATAGGGCTCTCAATAACAAAGGATTTCCTTGTGGAAGTTGAGGCTTGTATATACTTCAATGAAAGAGTAACACATTCAGGAAAATCCCAATAACTTGAGATTCAAAAGAAGTCAAAGCATGTGATACATGAATTATGAGTAATTAAAAATTGAGGTATTGAAAGAAAAATATTAAAAGAGATTCACCATAGCTCAATACTTAAAGGAATTTAGAGCATCAACATCCATGAATTCTGATTAATAAGCATTAAGACTATGGAAGAAAAACATTTCAAATATAGGACATAAAACTCATTTAAAATACACAAAGAATCTCAGGTGAAGAAAATTTGTATGTTACTATATATATAAATCAATCCAAAGCTTTACAAAATGTTCGGCTGAGATAACATTTTCCAACCTGTAGGTTGAAACTAACATCAGGATGTATACATTGGGCTTATGGAGTCAAATCAATCTCATAAAATCGGTGAATCTAACTGGCATGGAAGTTGAGGCATATCATGGTTTTTAATCATAGGTCACACACACATGGACATGTAAAAACACAGTCAGTTCACCTATAAAGGAAGTTAAAGCATCTAAAGATGAGTTCTGAGTAATATAGATGAACACCCATTAGGGGAATTTTGAGGTCTAAAATGGGCCTCCTAAGAAAAATTTACAATCAAAATTCACTTTATGAGAACCAATCACATTTTAAGGGATGACATCATCCCTAATGGTTGAGGTGGCATTGCTTGAGTTAAAGGTACTTACTTGTCACATTCTCAATGGTGGATAAAAACTCATGGTTAACCATGGTAGTGCTCTAAGTACTTTTAAAGTCAAAGTAAGGCACTCATAATAAATGTCATTTCACATTTTTTGAATAAACATATATTATTGTCATTTCATATTCCTTGAAAGAAACAATGCATATCTCTATACATTTATTATATTATACTATATTATTTTTATATAGTATATTAATTACATGTTATTATACAATTTAAATAATATAAATTTTAATTAATAGCATATAACATAATTAAGAATTTATAAATTTATATTTATATTTTATTTTAAGTTATTTATGTACAAAGGACAAATGCATTAGTTGTTGAATGATAATGACTTTTTCTTGAAAAGCTCATTCTTATTTATAGCCACATCAATAAAAAAAAATTATTAATTTTATTTGGTACAACTTTTGAATTGAATTTAACTATGGTTACATGAATTGTGGTGCAAAAAGTGAATTGCAAATTCATAAATATTATTTTATTAGTTTAGTTATTATTTTATTATTTCCTTAGGAGGGCCATTTTAGACCTCAAAATTCCCATAATGAGTGCAAAGAAGATATATAAGAAACACTAATAGAACAGGAAAACACTAAAAACCCCTTCTGAATCTCAAGTTGGTCAAGTAAAAGCTCTCTGCATTAGCTGAAACAGTCTTTTTACAATATGCACCAGTTTTGCCAAAAATGTCCAACCCTAGCATTTTGACTTCTTCATATTTTATAGATCATTTACAACATAGGATAACCTTATCCTGATCTAGATACATCGAATTACTACTTTTTGACACCTTGTCTAACCATATGACATGGTATTTATTACAAAATGACAGCTGCAAACCTAATGAACAGTCCTATTACGAATAGGATTCAAACTCCTTAACTCTACTCATAACAACCTTATATAAAACATATTACATAATTTTCCAACTGTATTCTCATAAGGTCAAATCCAGATGATAAGCTCCAACACTTTATGACCTCAATGCTGATCTCCATTAAACTAGGAAACCATCCCCTGTTTTCTAGGCATAGGATTCTTTGTTCTCTTGAGACACTTTGACTGTCATGAACCCATTACTTAGAGCTTATTTGATGTTAGGAATTGAATTAACACCTTTCAAAAACCTCACAAAGTCCCAACTTTCCAAAACCACCAGCAAACTCTTCAAAATAGTAGAAGTAGACTTGCGCTACGAAAACAACACAGTTTCGTAGCGCTTTTCGTAGTGCAACCTTTTTACCCTTTTATCTTAAAAAATTTGGCTTTTTTCTTACAGATTTATCTTCATTATTAATTAGCACAACTCCCCTATCAATTTCAAGTCATAATCCACACTTTTCCCCTTAAAATATTTAGGAGAAAGAGTGAAAAAAGCTGCTACAACAGTTTCGTAGCGCTTTTCACTCTTTTTGCATTCTTTCTGCTACGAAACTGCTGAGTGAGCAGTTTTGTCCAAATTTTTTCAAAGTGAAAACTATAAATGTGCCAAAACTTAAAAATAAACTTGATTCCATCATTTAAAAACCATATTGACTGTAAAAACACATTTAGCTTTCTCCTTCATAACTTCTTAACTTCTTGCATATTTCTCCTGTTTTTATCTGAAACATAGGTCTTGAGACAGAGCTCATCTCTCCTAATCCATGATGTAGTTTGAGAAACTGAAGGATGTTTTTGTAGGCCATTATGTATTGAATAAAAATATCTCTTTTTTTTTCGAAATACATCTCCTGCTGTCCAGAAACATGCTTTGAAAACATGTGTAAAATACGAAAACTCTATTTTCTGAAAATAGGGCTTCAAAGGAAGCCTTGTATCTCCCAAATGATAACACTTGTGAGAAAATTGAGAGAGTTTATTGTATTTGTGGTTGTGATGAAGACAAAATTCTTTCAAAATTCCAAAATAATTTTTCATTTTTCTAGAAATTGAACTTTAAGTTGATTGCTAAACAGTCATGTACAGGACAGTTTTGTAACAACAGTTTCGTAGCACATTTTAATTTATCAATGTATCCCACCTCTTAATGAATTTGAGGAAACTGAGAGAGGTTTTTGTAGTTAGGTCTGTTAGGAAGAAATACCGCTTTCAAGTTTCCTAAATACGTTTTCAGTTTCTCATAAACCTCTTTGGAAGTTGACTTCTCAAAACCAGAAAATAGAGTTTTTGCTTCATAACTTTCAATAGTTTCGTAGCGCAAATCAACGTTTTTGAACTAGTGGAGCTACGAAAACATGGATTCTTGGCTAACTGCACAGTTTTGACCCAAAAATTTATGGAATGAATCCCAAATGGAAATTATGGATATTGGAAAATGAATGGACCTTAAAAATACCTTATTTGAACTTAATGATGACCTTTGAACTTATAAAAATCTAATCTACCCTTAACCAAATCCTAAATTGAATTATAAAACCAATTTAGAACCATGACCAAGAAAAAACTTGACACAATGATGTTTTGAGAATTTTTGAGTGATAACAGTGGCTCCACTTGGGTTAGTGTGCCCCTGTGGTACATGAAGAACCAGTAGCTCCAGTGTTGCTATCCATTTTATTGACCAAATTAGAAAGAACTTTGAAATTTCCAAGCTTATCCTCAAGCTCAAATGGCCTTCACCTTGGGCTCAAGCTTGATGATCACTGCAAAAGAACCAACTTTGTACCTACTGAAAAGATGCCCATTCACCTTTGAGCTTATTCACACACTCCTACCTACCCTATCAGCTGCAATTCTCCACTTTAACTCAAGCAACATAAAACTTCCAATGAAGCCAATCATTTATCTTATCTAACATTTAGACCTCTTGACTGCACTTGAACCAAAGATAAGCATGATATTGATATGACCAAGGCGGAAATATAGAATGCATCAGATTCTCATAATGAAAATGAAACTGGAAAGCTAGACTATAAAACTCTTCCAAGTATTCAACTATAGGGTCAAAGAAGACATGATCTTTTTGATGATGCTCATAACATTTTGTAACTTTGGACAACTCATATATTCTTTGTTCAGCCACACAAGATTTCATTTGTATGCTATCCAACAGCTGTTCTAACTGATTCTCAAAAACAGTGTATTATTTCTCATTAATATGATCATTATTTATGTAAGATGATGTTAGTGTGGCGATGAGGTGGTAGTTAAACCACCAGATACTATGAGTCAAGGGTTTATGAATCTCTTAAGGAATGTTTAAGCATGAACTTACTCAGAAGGTCCCACCGTGATTGCCAGAATGTTAGTGTCCAGTGATTTGGTAGATTGGTAGACCAAATGAAAGGGTAACATGGAACCAAGCTTTGGCATCCTAGGACCTAGCCTTTCTAGACTCAGAGAGGGATTTCTCTATTGGGTGCAAAGGATGTATTATTTTTTCTCTAGGGTTTTGATTTTAGGCTAGTTATTAAGTCTAGGGTTTTTTTAATTGTTTTGGATGGGAAAGATGGTCAAGTGTAATAGAAGGAGTGAGAGGATGTCAAAGCCATTGGGCTATGGATTCAAATGAAGTAAAGGGTGTCTAAATGATGAAAAAGAGTGTATTGCAGGGCCAATTTAGCAAGGTTAATGGATCCTTAAGGTGATGTATGAGGTGTAATGAACATAAAGCTTGGGAAAAAACTAAGAGGTCTTAAACATATATAGTTAAAAGAAACAACTCATGAGGTAGGGCAAACCATTAATCTCAACGAACAATACTCAAACTGATAAAAATATAAGATAAACATTCTAGTGAAACATAGAGAGCATAAGAGCTTCTAACTTTGGAAATTCAACTTCAGATTTTGCGAAAACACATAAGAGAAAAAAAATAACTCAATTTATGAAGTGGGAACTCCTAAACATCATATTTCAAGCTATTGAGAACTTTAAAACAATTTGACAAGCATGGACAAAAGGCAAGATCAAACAAGACCTCTTTGACTTAACCTAGCAATCAATATTCCACAGAAAGACTTCAAGATAGGGTTTTGAAAACTTCAAATAAGCAGGGCATACCATGAATCATACTTCTGAGATATCATAATAACCATACATGAAACAAAAAAAACAAGTTTTGGTGGACCTAAGGAGCAATTAAAAACTCTTTAAGATGGCCAAAAGAGGAAAACATCAAAGCTATAATAAACAGGAGGATTGAGGTGCCTCAAAGAACATGTATCAACCTATACTTTTCTGATCTATAGCAGCCAAGAAGAATGAAACAAAATCTAAAAGAAGAAAACATTAACAAGTTAAGAAGGCATCACCATTCACCGAGCTATGGAATCCTGCAAATAAGCTTCTCCATCATCAAGCCAAACAAGCCATTCATCCACTTCACAAAACCAATTTCTTCTCCAACCTCATAAAACCATGTATATTGCTCTTCAAGCTCATTAAATGCCAACAAAACACATAGGGGACTCATGCTATATTTATGGAGAAAATGAGGACTAAAACCCTAAATGTGGTAGGAAAATGTCAAATATAATCATAAATGTCATTTATGGCCAAGAGACCATGCAAGGCCCAAGGCACATAATATCCTAAGAAGTAAATGCTAAAATAACTATTTGCACCTGATTCTAGAGTAATATGCCTCAAAAAACTCAAAAATATCTATTTGAAATAAAAGAGTGTGTTTTTTTTTTACTTTTGGTCCAAAACACACTAGGCAGCCTCTGTGCGCAGTGCCATTTTAGCAGAAAATAGGGTCTCTTGTAGCTGAGTTTTGGACTCGTTTCCCGACACCAGATTTGGGTCTGGGATGGCTCGTTGGAAACCCCGATGAGTCTACATTCCTAAAATGTTTGATTTGTGTTGAGTCAATGACATGTAAATATTCAAAAATCAATTTCCTCAACACTACACTGTGCACTGCGCCTGGTCTGAGAATGAGGCAGAAAGGTTAAATTTTTGACGTTTTTTGACCTTTCGGGGGGGTAAAAATGCTCCAACTGATCTGAAAATTGGTGAGAATATTGTCGGTGACGTGAGAAATCCAAAAATGCAAACTTTGAGAGTTTAGGATGCACCAATTTTGTGTGTAGCGCCTAGGGTGCTACGCACAGAGGGGTCAAAATTTTGAAAAGACAAAATTTTGTTCAAATTACCTCAAACTTGGTGGAAAGGTCCCTCAAAAGGTTTGAGAAGCCCGTGGAAGATCTTGAACCATTTATTTAAGTTTTTCTTGGTATTTAACTGTTTTGAGTGCTCAAATTGAAATTAAAAGGGTATCCTCATTTATCATAGGTGGATGACTAATGTCATGACTGTCCTCTTGGCTGCCTTTCCTTTTACTTATTGTACTATCATGGTCATCCTCTATATTAATGCCTCCTCCTTCAAACTTTGTCATTACCATTACTACTAGATCTTCCATCACCTTGTGCATCATTATTTTTCCCATCGGGAGAGCAGTGAGCCTTACTGTTGCCTTCAATACTTTCATCATTATCACCCTTTTGCTATCTTTAGTACTGTTACCTTGGTCTTGGAGTTTATTATCAGCCTTTGCATCTGCTTCACTTTGGCCTTGTAATCCATTGATGTCCTCTCAATGGCATTATTTTATCAATGTATCCTTCATTAAACCCTATTTTTGTCTTTCTAGTTTTCTCTTCTTGATATTCTATTTCATTATTTTCACCTTCTTTTTATTGATGTTTAATATTTTCATCCATATTGTCACTGCTTTCACTTTGACTAGGTTTATTTTCATGTTTATGCACATTTCCCTCATGACTGTCATGTTTATTTTCTTTGTTGACTATCACCCCCATCATTGTCTTCACTATCTTCTCAACTTTCATCTTTTCTCATCAACAATACCTCTTTTTCTACTTGGGAGTGATTCATGTGTATCATCACCCTTCCTGTCTTCACCCAAGTGCTCACTGCTTTGTATATCTTAGAACATAATGGTTTTTGGCTTGGTGAGAAATTTAGGTCTAGGGAGGATAGATGTGTGATGTGACGGCATATTTTTAGCAAATAGGGCAAGATGATTTAGGCTTAGGACAATTTCAGAGTTTTTAGAAGGAAGGTTATTGGTACTGAGTGTCTGGACACAAATGACAACTCTCAATTTTGCAAACCCTGCCCTAGATGGTCAAATTTGATTTTTTATGTAGATTAGGGTTTGGTCACATTAGGTCTTTAAACTTCTCCTTGATTATGAAAAATACCCTTTGGAAAATGAGGAAGAAAGACACTAACCTTGCTTGACTGATGCAGGAGCTTTGGAGGCAAAAAGTTTGAATTGAGACCCTTTTTGAACGATTTAGACCAAAAGTCATCGGTGCATAGCGCCAGAGGCCTGTTCTTTGGGCGAGTTGGGTCTGTCTGGGCCTATGCATAGCACCTTGGTTGGTGGGTAGCACTCCCTCCCAGTGCGCAGTGCAGTGTAAAATAACACTACGACCGCCCCTTCTCTACACAGCGCCGACGGCCAGGTGCGTAGCGCGTCCGTCGGTGCGCAACAACTGAATTTTTTTTCCCAAAGTTTCCCAGAAAACCCTAAAAAATTCTTCAATGGCTCTCCTTATTTTACAAAGACATTTATGAGTTGAGGAAAGAGGGATATGAGGCTTTTATACCCTTTTTTGGAAAAATAATTTTGTGACAAAACTCACTTTCCTAAAGTTTATTTCTCTTCCCCATTTTACTGTCTTCTTGGCCTTTTTGGTCCGATAGGTGGCAGAGTCTCAAAAAATATGATTTTGCCTTGCTGGAAGCATTTTTATGTTCTTGTTGTATTAACAAACCTTTCATCAAGCTCAAACATGTGCTCTTTACCCATTTTGGAAAATGAACCTTCTTTGTGATGTTTAACACTTGCAAATAGCAAACTTGTGATCAATTTGACATGTTTTTCCTCTTATTTACATTCTGTTATGTTTTCTCTATGAAACAGTGAGAAAAAATTCATGTTGAGAAAAAACCTAGCATCAATCATCAACAGAAGTTTAGCCCATAAATATTTTCCCAATTGGTCTTTAGATGTGCCACCATCACTTGCAACATTTTTACTTTGACCTTATCAATCTTCCTCTAGGGAAACACTTTTTAAAATCATGCAGAAGTGTCATTTATGTTTAGCCACAATTTGCAGAATATGTTTTTGATTAGGAAACCCTTGTTGCAGACTTTAATTCTCTCAGAACAATCATATTTTTGTTCCTTTGATTAGTTTTCCAGTGATATATATTTGGTGGGAAAAGCTAGCAATATTTAAACCATTTTGTGTCTCTCTTGGCCACTTCTGTTTTTGCAGGTGCCTACACAAATTTTTCTTTTGATCACTGTCCAAACATTTCTCAATAGAAACTACGTTT
>JAXQQM020078802.1:37500-154437 GCA_034641835.2 Pinus albicaulis | reverse complement strand
TAAGCGGTAGCCGGACCCACACCCCAGATGGGATCCCTATTCCAAACGATTTAGAGTCTAGTTGGGGCTTCTTACCAGGGAGATCCCCTACTATTGGCCGGACATATTTTCCCATCAACAGGACCTTTCTTGGTTGCTTCAATAGCAAAACACAGGTATTATGTTATATTTTTTGATGACTATTCTCGTAGATGCTGGATCTTCTTCATGCAGAGGAAGAGAAAAACATTCTCAAAGTTCTGTGAGTTTAAAGCATTGGTGGAGAAGGAGTCGGGGAATCAAGTGAAGGCTCTACAGAGAAATAATGGTGGTGAATATATCTTGAATGAATTCAAAGAATTTTGTAGAAAAGAAGGAATTTGAAGAGAACTCATAGCACATCATAACCCACAACAGAATGGGGTCACAGAGAGGAAGAACAGAATGATCATGGGTGTTGCACGAGTTATTCTTGAGAGGGATCTAGACTTGCATGTAGAGAAGGAACTGCCTGTTCCAAAATATGAACCTCCAGATGTGGATCAGCCACAGGAGGAAGTTCATGGAGTGGAGGAGTCCACTCATGCAGAGCCAAACATCAGAACTAGCAGAAATCATACCATAGAAGCCGAGAGAACGAATCTTGATACGGCACATAATGTAGGAGTCCCTACATCACAACGCAGACATAGACAGTCACGTGACTGATTTACTAGATACATGGCTCTTATGAGCAAGTGTATCGTGACAGAGCCATCTTTTTTTGAAGAAGCAGTGCAGGAGCCCACATGGGTAGATTCCATGGTGGAGGAGTATGAATCCATTATCAGAAACAATGCTTGGGAGATTATTCCAAGGCTGGTGGGTAAATCATTTGTAGGATCAAGATGGATCTACAAGGTAAAGCAAGCTGCCAATGGGTGCATCAAGAAGTATAAAGGAATATTTGTTGCCTAGGGCTTCTCATAGATCGAGGGGATTGATTATGAAGAAACCTTTGCACCTGTCACACGGTATTCTTCCATAAGGACCATCCTTTCTCTCTCAGCGCAAGTGGGTTGGCACATTCATCATATGGATGTGAAGATTGTGTTCCTTAATGGGATCATTGAGGAAGATGTGTGCATTGAGCAGCCTGAAGGATTTGAGATCTTTAGCAGCAAGTCCCATGTGTGCAGACTCAAAAGAGTGTTGTATGGGCTGAAGAAAGCACCACGTGTTTGGTACACATGGATCGATAGCTATTTCACTGGACTTGGCTTCACCAAGAGTGAGGCGGATGCAAATCTGTATCAAATTGTGGTGGAGGGTAAGCTTTTAATCATTGTTCTTTATGTTGATGATTTAATACTAACGGGTGATGAGCAGTTGATACCCTCATGAAAGGTAGATCTTGCAAAGGAGTTTGAGATGAAGGATTTGAGCCTCCTTCATTATTTCCTTGGATTGGAAACATGGCAACGAGAAGGTGAATTGTTTGTGTCTCAAGGCAAGTATGCCCGGGAGGTACTGGAGAAGTTTCACATGCAAGGCTGTAAGCCTATCGACAATCATCTTCTAGGAAATTGGAGGAAAGAGGATGCTACATCGATAGAGGTAGTGGATGCCATTGTTTATCAATAGTTGGTGGATTCACTCATGTATTTAGTTAATACAAGACCGGACATATGCTATGCGGTGAACCAACTTGCACAAGCGATGGTTAAGCCTACTAAGCTGTTAAGTCTCTATATTAATAGTGTAGTCCCTTATTATGTTAGTTTATCCCCCCTTATTGTTATCTTTGTACCCCTGTAACCCCCATATTTTTATTATTGTGCCCTTACATTATTATGGTTAGGTCGGCTAGGATTACATTCTAGCCCCACTAGGATTACATTGTGGTCCCATGCATTCCTATATATATAAAGGAGGTTTTGTCATTTGTATCATCCAAGAATTTTTCATTCATGTAATGTATTGGAGCTTGTCCCCTTGAAGTGGCTTATTTCTAAGGCGTTGATATCTCTTTTCTTCTATTTTTGGAGCTGGATTCACAACATTTGGTATCAGAGCTTTGGATTCTATGGTTTCACTGCTCCAAACAGGTCATCGTGGAATTTTAGCTATAAATTTTTTTCTACAAAGTTTCAGAAGCTGATATTTGTAGAGAACGAAGACAAAATATTGAGGAACATATTCACAAAATTTCAGAGCTTGGTTCGCAATATTTTGAGAGATATGATTTGTGGAAGTTAGGTCTTTTTGCAGGCTCCTGAATTTAACCTAAACAGGTCATCGTGGAATTTTCGCTATAAATTTGTTTCTACGAAGGTTTAAAAGCTGAAATTTTTAGGGAGTGATGAATAAATCCTGAGGCAAATCGTCACAAAATTTTAGAGCTTGGTTCGCAATATTTTCAGAGATATGGTCTATGGAAGTTAGGTCTTTTGCAGGCTCCCAAATTTCATCTCAAAGAGGTGATCATGGGAAAATACTCATAAATCTCTCTCTGAGAATCGGATTGGAATTCTGTAAAAAGTGACAGGAAGTGCACGGATTTTAGCTTCCTATCTAGAAATTTCAGATCCAAAGGAGCAAAAAAGTGACACATGGCAAGTCATACAAGTTTGCTCTACTGAACCAATCCATAATTAGGTCATGGTGGGAGATTGGACATAACTTTGTCTTGAAGAATCCAAATCAAGTCAGACCTATGGAATTTGAAAGAAGCTTTAGAGGACTACGACAGGGCTGAATTTCAGATATTTAGGATCTGCAAGTATAGATATAACTCAATTTCAATATCGAGCTCCTCAAAAGCAAGTAAAAGGTGTGTATTTGTTTTTCCGAATTGCATAACGTTTGTTTGAAAAAGCAGTTTGAAGTGATTCCAAGGGAATATTTTAGAATTTTTATCAGTATTGGGTTCTATAATGCCTCAAAAAAATAATTCCATACCCATTAAGCCCTCAAAAAGCTATACTATGATGTGTGAAGAGGAAGAATTGCAGTATCAGATATCAAAATTATGGTACCAAGTGCAACAAATTTCGATCTTACGAAGAGAAATCGAAGATGACATAGATGGTTTAAAAGCAGAAATGGAGGCTAAGTTGGATGGTTGAAGGATCAAATAATAGATAATATGGATGATAAATTAGTGGAAGATCACATCGAGCATCAACAAGAAGTTCTCCAACTCTCAAAGGATAACCTCACTTTGGTGCAAAATATAATGAAATAATAGGAAGATCAACATCACATCGAAAGAAGTTCTGAAGCAGTCATAGAAACAAGAAATCGACAAGTACGATCAATTTCAGAGTATCTCAGCAAGTGGAAGAAATTTCATGTAGAGGATTCCACATGGGAGGATGAGAACTTTATACAGAAGCATCAAGAAATAATCAAGCGTTGAAGACAACACTTGTTTGAATGAGAGGGGCATGTTAAGTCTCTATATTAATAGTGTAGTCCCTTATTATGTTAGTGTATCCCCCCTTATTGTTATTGTTGTACCCTTGTAACCCCCATATTTTTATTATTTCTCCCTTACATTATTATGGTTAGGTTGGCTAGGATTACATTGTGGCCCCATGCATTCCTATATATAGAAAGGAGGTTTTTTCATTTGTATCATCCAAGAATTGTTCATTCATGTAATTTATTGGAGGTTGCCCCCTCGAAGTGGCTTATTTCTAAGGCGTTGATATCTCTTTTCCTCTATTTTTGGAGCTGGTTTCACAACACAAGCTCTTTTGGAAGGTAGGAAAGCATGTCCTGAGGTATATCAACAACACATCTGAGTATCTCTTATGGTACAGATAGACGAATGAGGTGAAGTTGCATGGCTTCACGGATGCAAATTGGGCAGGCAGCCCAACAGACAGAAAGAGCACATCAGGAGGGGTTTTCAGTATCAGACCTACAACAGTTTCTTGGTACAGCAGGAAACCAAGATCCATGGCACTCAGTTCAGCGTAAGCAGAATACATGGCAGCAAGTCAAGCTGCATGTGAGGCTATATGGATGAGGAATATCCTGGTCAATTTTTTTGGTTCACATTTAGATCCTACAATGATACATTGTGATAATCAGAGTTGCATTAAACTCTCGATTAATCCTATGTTTCATGATATATCTAAACATATTGATATTTGGTATCACCATATCAGAGATTTTTTGTAGCGGAAGATCATGTTGCTTCAGTACATTCCTATGGAAGATCAGGATGCAGAAATTCTGATGAAGGTGCTCACTAAGAGAAAATTAGAATACCATAGAGCAAGGATCAGGGTGAAGGATAATCCCTATCTTGTTGAGAGGGAGTGTTGAGATTCAACAAGATGATGAGCTTAGTCAAAATCAGTCACCTTCACTAATTGGGCCCACAGGCTATTTTTAGGTGTGTTAGCCACCTATAATATTTGTCATAGAAAAAGGTGGCTAAGAATTTTTGAGCCTTCAAAGAACAAATTTCATTGCTAAAAATTGTTGGCTCTTGAAGACTCTAGAAGACCTCATGCCTCTGTCCAAAATATTCATTGCTGTTCCCATTTTATACTTAGAAATCCTGCTGAAATCATGAGAAGAAACTGCTGCAAAATCATCATTTTTTCCCCCTCCCCCCTCTTCCAAAACTATCCTTCATTTGCTCCCCTTTTTTCTCCATAAAACTCCTTTGTTTTCATGATACCTCTTCTTCCCTTCATGAAAATCACTGTTACAAAGTTAAAGACTCACTCTTTAACCTTACCGAAACCCTCCATTTCCTTTGAAAATCATTCAAAAACTCATTTTTTTTTATATATTGGACTTAAGCCCCTTTGGGCTAAGTCTCTGACCACTTTCGATCATATGCCCACACCTTGGGACCAAGCGCTAACTCTGGAGGCACTTATCGCATTGCACAAACCCAAGAGCGCGAGTCTTTGTGCCATATTCCCAAAGTTCCAATGCGATTAGCTTTGTATTATAAAAACCCCGATCATATTGTTTATATATATATGTATATCCTGTGGGCCCGCCTTCCGAGCTAAAAACCATTGAATGATCCATGCCTGATCTCTTCTTTCCTTTGTAAATGTTAAAAACCCATTTATCCAAAGTTTAAACTAAAAAACCATAACCACGTGTTGAATATAAAATGGGTAGATTGAAAGACCGATCGCGCAATCGCAATCGCAGAAAATACAATGGGTTGATTGAAAAGCCCGGGCCCGAAGTTTCGATATGCGATAAGCCCCTTCCCTTTTAACCCCCCGGTCATATCATTCTCCATGCACCCAACGGCCCCGCAATCGGGTGCCTAACCCTATTTTTTACGTTTTCCGCCCACAAAATATTAAAATTTTAACTTATTTATCAAAACTCTGGTTTTTATTATTTCTCTAAGGTTTTCTGCCAGTCCGAAATCCGAGCAATCCCCACCGTTGATCTGATCTGCAGATCCGACAGTGTGGAATCCATCAAGCCCAGTGGTCCCCGCCATCCATTAACCGATTGCAAAACCGTGTGGTATCTATCGCACCGCCTTTGGGCGAGGGCAGTTTTTTCCCAATCGGTAGTGATTCCATACGCTGGCTGACACGCGTCCCGAGCACTATTCCGAAAACCGCTATCCATCGCACATTAAAGTTCGGACGAGGATGCCCATCGATATTGACCACAGCCGTCAGATCTGAACTTGCCCATCCAACGGCTATCGCTCATCGAAGATGCTCGATGTTTAAACGGGCTATGGCGCGGCGTTCAATCAATTTTCGCCGTCGATCTGATCTACAGATCGACGGTCCACATTCAATTGCCCATATTCCGTCGCCCAGTAAACGATTCCCACTTTGAATTTTCACTTCCGCTCCCGACCGTCGATCTCTGTGCGATCGACGATTCAGATTCATTCTCCTTTTTTGCCTCTTCGTTCAATCTTGACCATCGATCTCTGCGTGATCGACGGCTCGGATTTAGTTTTTTTTTTTTTTTTTTGCACCCGTTCTACGATCTCTCCCGATAAATCCTGACCGTTGGATGATTCCATCCAATGGCCATGCTTCCCCCACATATCCTCTGCAGCAATGAACCCACATATGCAGGATTTTATAATTATTTTTCATTTTTGCAGGGCTTGAATGATTTCTTTACTACGTTTGAAGAAATTTTGAAGGGTGAGGGTGACGATCCTCCCGCCTTCGGTCTACCACAAAAAATCAACTACAGGGTTTTTAATTTCATGTTTCATCGTGTTTATCGAGCACAGATGCCTTACCAACCCTGCACAACCCTACAAAACAGTAAGAAAACCAAGAATTGGGCACATTCAAAGAGTATCAGTGCCGAAGACCAAAATGTAGCAGAACAGAGGATTAGAGACAATTTTATGGGGATTACGGCTAAGACGGTTATCAAAGGCCTAATCCCCGATTTAAAACACAATTAAAGAAGAAAATATTAAGTGTTTTATCAGACGGAAAGCCTCCACCACCACATCTGAGGCCAATTGATTCCTCAGCTACCACAGTGCCACCTGTTCCTCAAAGTACTCAATCAGAGGCCGAAGTTATTGATCGAATGAAGATATTCACCTCAGCGCAGCCATAAAGTTACTTCTGCAAGGAAACCTAATGCAAAAAATATCTGCAGAGTAACCCCGACACCACACAGAGCCTCAAAGGTCAACAAAAGCTCCCACTGAGCTAATTCATAAATGTAAATCAGTTAATACAGACAGAATGTTTGAAAATTTCTTCATCGAGCCCCTCAAAGGCCGAAAAGTCCTGAATCTGTATTAATTTTCCTTAGATATATTTTGTTAGGTCTCACCTCCTCATTCTTCTATAAATACTTCTGTAGAAGTTGAGACACTGTTGGTTGCAGAACTTTGAAATACATTTGAGCTGGAACTTCTTATTGTAAATAGTGTTCATTGGCCCTTGAAGCTCTGTTTGTGATAGATTAGTTAGGATGAATAGTGAAGATGATTGCTGAACTGAAACATTGGACTTAAAGCTGTAACTGTTTTGGAGCATCAATACAAGCTGATTTATGGGATCCTGGTCTATGTTAATGGTGATGTTTTTCTCATTGTAACTTGTTATTTCATTTTTTTTTCCATTGTGTTCATTTTCTCCTATAAAGAATAGCATGCATATATTTAGGACCTATTGTATATCAGTAACCTTCTCTGACTGAAAATATTTATTTACATGTTTTCTTCCAATCTGTGTTATTTAGGAATGATTTAATTCAGTTTAAGCATAGGAATGCTGGCGTTCCCTCGTCTTATTGTCTTAGCTGAATGTTTTTCTTAGATTTTATTTTCATTTCATGTTAAGTAGTGATGAACTAAGGAAGATATGGTGAGCCCTGGTCCTAGTTTTTTCAGAAAAGACTGACTGGAAGTTTCCCTTAGAGTGTGTTGAAAGCTGGTTGGTTTGAAAGTACTTATCAGATCTTAGGCCATTCTTGTTATCATTTTTGTTTCCCCTGTTTTTAAATGTTTTCTATTGAAACTCTATCAAAAGCAGGCTAGTTTAGAATTACTTACCTGATCTTAGATTGCTTTTATGTCTTTCTTAAGTGTATGTCAAAGCTGGTTAGTTGAAAAGTACTTACCAGATCTTAGGCTGCTCTTTGTTCTGCATCTGTTAATTTTCCCTTCTAGTTGTATCATTTCATTCCATAAATCAAACCTTAAAAGAGATCCTTTGACATAGATGACTTCCCCATGGACCACTCTTGCCTCTTGTTGTTCCAATTAAATCCTATTATGACTCCATAGCCCAATGGACTAAAAACCAGTGTTATATCTATCTTTCTGGCCAAAGCTTGTTCTATTTACTTGCAACTTCTCACCTTTGAAACTTTTTGCACTTAGATCTTTCCCCTCAAGTAAAATTCATGCTCAACCATCCAAAAACAAAACAAACCCTTGGCCTTCATAACTATCCTAATATTATTACCCCAAACTACAAAGACAAATCCATCTTTGCACTTATTGGAGAGATCCATCTCTGGATTCAGGAGTGCTAGATCCTAGAATCCCAAAGTTGGTTGAAACGATGTTGCTTCCGTAATTGGACTTTTCCAATCTTGCTGATTACGAAACCCCAACATTTCGGGCGACTCCACTAGGGATGACCTTTCCCCTTAAACATTTCATAAAAAATTTTGAGAGTAAAAAGCAGCCTTTTCAAGCACTACCACGAAATGGTAATCATGATGAAACTTGTTTGAATCAGTGACAAACTAGGAAAACCCTAGGATTCTTATAAGTCTTTATATAACCTTGGAAAATCTGCCAGCTTAGCCATAAGAATAGATTGTCTTTGTCTCATAAGCGTAGCTAAGTTTTGAAACAGAGTTAGGATATTCTTAGAAAACACATAACCAGAAAATAACTCAGAAAAAACCAAAAATATTTCAGATTGGAATTCAATAAACATGGTGGTGGACCATAAAACCTTTTACCTCTAGAGGAGCTAAAAAATTCCACTTGGCGACTCCACAATCCTTAACAGACCTTAAGACTCCACTGGGAAGAACCCTTATCATTATAATATTATTCAAACTCGGTCAGAGGACTGTAGGATTAAAATTGTGCAAAAAGATTAGTTAACCCCTCAAAGATTGTCATACCTGGTTGAACTTTTCTTCTTATTTGGGTCTGAAAAGCATAAGCATAGTGGCTTCTAGAAAGATCCACACTAGAGCCTATCCTGACCCTGATCCACCTGAGATAGTTGATGACCCAGAAAGTATCCTTAGGAAGTCTCCTAAGATAGAATCTTCAACTGTTTTCAGATCACCCTTGAGAGCTAATTCAGTCCCTGGAAATCTTTCAGCTCTACAACAATCACAAGCTGACTTAGTAAATCCTTTTAGAACTAGGTCATTTGATGATATAATTCAGCTAGATTCTCAGTCTTCACTTTCACCTCCTGAAACAAGTGAACATCCTGGTAGTAGAGAAACAACACCACTTGATCTACACTTCCTGTTGAATTTAGGTGTCTCTCATCAAAGATCAGCTCAGCAATCTACTGTTGTTCCATCCACATCTACTCATCCTTCATCCACTGTTCAAACCAGTCCACTTCAGCCCACCTTCCCTTTTTTCAACCCACCTGTGAATCCACCTCCACCTCCTATCATGGCAGCATGGTATGCTCCCTTAGTCCTTCCTATACCATTATTCAATCTTCCACAGGACTATCAGTCCAAAATTTCGTTATATGATGCTAGCAATACTACAATTGCATCACAACATGTGGATAAGATGAATGACTGCTTTGACAGAAATGAGATTGATGATGATTGTGTCAAGATTGGATTATTTGCTCAAAGTATGGGGGGAGAAGTAAGAAAATGGTTTAAAGGCTTAACCCCCCATAGTATAAATGATCTTCAAGCCTTCCATCAGACTTTCTTAAACAAGTGGGAAGTAAAGAAAAACCCTCTCCAAGTCCTTTCTGATTACAAGAATCTCCATAGGAACCCAGGGGAAAGTGTATAAGCTTATTGTACCAGATTTAACAGTGTATATAATGCACTTTCCCCAGAACTAAAACCTCCACAAGGCTTAGCTTTAAACAAGTTTCCGGAAGGGTTTGACTCTGACATGACCTATCAGCTGAGAGAGAGAGATTTTTCAACTCTTGAAGATATGCAAAGAGGTGCTCTTTCTTTGGAAGTCAACTTAATGGAGAAGAGAGCAAGAGCGAAGAACGAGAAGAGAGTCTCTTTTAGAGAGGAAAATACACCTTCTACTTCCAACTCAAAGATGGAGAGAATGATGGAAGAAATGATGAAAGAGATGAGCATAATTAAAAGAGCACAAGCAAGCCAAAATCAAAATGATCCTCAAAACAGAAACCAAAACCAGAATCAGAATTTTAGAAGGAACCAACCTCCCAACAGACCCAGGGAAGATGATCAGTAGATCACTCCTCCCTTTCATCAAAACTATGTAAGTGATGTTGAGGAAACAAATGAAATAACAAAAGAAGATGATATCAACATGCTGGGGGTAGATAATGATGACTTCGAGATTCATTACGATAAAAAGCAAGGTCTATATACACCTTATGATGACAAAAGAGATGATGATGAAGATTGTTATCAAGACATGGAAAATGTCATCATAGAAACTCAAAGAGAATATGACCTTAGAAGCAAAACCAGTCAACAAACCCCCAACACCAAAACCTCTGACAAATCTTCACAAAACAGCGCTACAACCAAGCCTAAAACGGTCAAACAAAAGGATAAAATAGTGGCTGTTAATTCTGATAAAGGTAAAGAGAAAGGCACTCAACATCTTGAAAAGCAGAGTGCCGACATTAATAGTACTAACACTTCAGCTAGTACTCCTGTTACAACCATTGTGTCAAGTGTAAATAGAACAAATCAGCAAACTGATATTGCTGATAGAATGACAGCTAATAAGGCTGAGACAAGTGCTTCAAAGAGTCAAATTCCTTTCAGCCTAGAGCAGGAAATTTCTAAAATCAAAATCTATGTTCCTTTGACCGAGTTAGCTACCCAACATGTATATAGGACCCAAATTTTGAAGGCTTTGAACATAGAGGAAAATGGAGATACAGTCAATCTTAATGATGACCAACCTGAGCTTATTTTCAGTCCAAAGATTGAAGGTAGATATCAAGAGGGACCTGTTCCTCCCTTTTACGTAAGCTTAAATGTTCATGAAAAAATTTTGCACAACGCTATGCATGATTCCGAGGCTTCTCATAATTTAATGCCTAAAGTTGTGATGGAGAGCCTTAGTTTAGAAATTACGAGAACTTACAAATATCTCTACTCTTTTAACTCAAGTAGAGTAAAATGTTTAGGATTAATCAAAGACCTCTGTGTTAACTTAGCCCAAATTCCAACCAAATGCCTAGTTATGGATATTGTTGTGGCTGATGTGCCCCCAAAGTATGGAATGCTATTATCAAGATCTTGGGGGACTAATTTACAAGGGACTATGCAAATGGACATGACCTATGCGACTATCCCTGTTTTCAATCAGACTAGAAGACTTTACAGGGAGTCTCATATGCAATACACAGTTACAAGCCAAGACAGACCACAAAACTCTCCCCTTTATTCTATAAATACGGGCCTTGATTCATTTATCCTTTTTAATGAGGAAACATTAGATGAACAAGTAACTTCGACAGAGTTAATGGCTGATAGAGAGGAGGAGGTAAATATCACAGAACTATCAAAACAGTTTGTTGAGCCTGTAAAATATAGCAGACAAAACACGGTTCTTAAGCTAGAAATTATGTGTCCTTTACTTTTAAACATTGAGAATCAAGAAAACGCACCTCCCCTTAACGAAAAATCAGAAGAGATAAAACAAATTCAATTAGGTGCCGCTAATCATGAGCAATCATAAGGCACAATAGTTAAAGAGGACATTCACCAAATGGATGAAACTCAAAACAATCCTCTATGGAGTATGTATTTTGATGGGTCATGCACTAGAAATAACGCTGGTGCAGCTGTCTGGATTCGAAACACTGTAAACAACCACACCGAATGCATTTCCTGTAAATTAAACTTCCAGTGTTCCAACAACATAGCGGAATATGAATCCCTTCTTTTAGGCTTACGTTTTTTGAAAAAGTTAGGAGCCAGAAGAATCAATGTGTATGGGGATTCAGAGTTAATCATTAGGCAAGTCAATGGGGAGTATAATGCAAACCATCCCAAACTTCGGGCCTATCGGAACGATGTCATGGACCTTTTGGAAACTTTTGAAGAGTCCCAATTGATTTTTGTCCCAAGAAAGAAAAACATTGCGGCCCACAGCTTAGCCTACGCAGCTAGAACATGCTTGATGCCACATAACACCAAAGACTGCACAACTCAGATAAAATTCAGACCAGCTGTGCCTGATAATGATAAATATTGGTAGGTGTTTGACAATGACAAACAAATAGAAGACTTCATGCAGTTCAAAAATGAATTCGAACTAAACAGTTCGGACTCAGGCTATGAAACAGACTGCAAGGAAAAAAAATTTCTTGATGAAGAAGAACCGTCTCCCAAACTTGCTATTATAAATTTGTTGTCAAGAAAACTTAGAAGCGAAATAGAAATGAATGCAGAATCTAGAACAGAGTTAGAAACTCTGCATTCTAAAGATGAAAGTTTTCCTAAAGGTCTGGCTCCTTTGGAAGAGTTGTTCGATTTTAATGATGTGGCAAATAAACCAAAACTAGAACCTGTATAGACTGAGGTAGAAGAGTGAAATATAGGTAGTGAACTTAAACCTATGATGATTAAACTGTCTAAAACTTTACCAGCTCACATTAAACTTAAATATATTGAGATGTTTAAAGAGTTTCCAATGCTTTTTCCTGGAGTTACGAAGATCTTAAATCCTATGACACTGAAATAATAAAACACAAAATTCCCCTCAAGGACAACCAAAAACCATTCAAACAGAAACTACAAAGAATAAACCATGTTCAGTTACTACTGGTTCAGAAGGAGATCATAAAAATGAATGATGCTGGTATTATTGTCCCTATTAGATATTCTGAATGGGTATCTAATCTGGTGTCTGTTAGGAAGAAAAATGGAGAAATCAGGTTTTGTATAGACTTTAGAGACTTAAAAAAAGCTTCGTTAAAAGACAACTACCCTTTGCCCAATATGGATCATATTTTGCAAAGGGTGGTAGGTGCTAGAAAAATTTCTTTGCTGGATGGCTATTCAGGGTACAATCAGATTTTAGTTCACCCTGTTGATCAATTAAAGACAACCTTTACTGCACCATGGGGCACTTTCATGTATGTTAAAATGCCTTTTGGTCTAATGAATGCTGGAGAAACTTTTCAAAGAGCCATGGACATATCATTTTCCGAAGAGCTGGGCTACTTCATCATTATATACCTTGACAATGTCACTGTGTTTTAAAAAATAGATGAAGAGAACTTAGAACATTTAAGAAAGGTTTTCGAGAAATGAAGAAAGTTTAGAATATCTTTAAACCCTAAGAAGACACTGTTTGGTCTCCAAGAAGGTAAACTTCTTGGGCACATTATTTCTGAGAAGGGTATAAAGATAGATCCGAAGAGGATTGAGGCCATATTGCAAATCTCTCATCCTTGAAACATCAAAGAATTGCAATCTTTCATTGGAAAGATCAACTTTTTGAGAAGGTTCATCCCCAACTTGGCTGAGCTCCTTAAAAATATCACAAACATGTTGAAGAAGGAGCAAGGGGTAAAATGGACCTTGGAAGCAAAGAAGTCCTTTGAATTGGTGAAACAAGCTTTAACCAAAACACCGGTTCTAGTAAGTCCTGATTTCTCAAAAGATTTTTATATTTTTTCATTTGCATCAGAACATACCATTGCTGCTTTCCTTTTACAGAAAAATCCTCAAGGACAAGAGCAGCCTATTGCATTCTTTATTAAGGCATTGAGGGATGCCCCTTTCAAATATAACATTATGGAGAAGCAAGCTTTTGCTTTGGTTAAAGCTTTGAAAGACTTCAGAGTGTACATCCTTCACCCACACATCATTGCCTTTGTCCAAAATTCAGTTTTTAAAGACATTCTAACACAGGACCCAGATGGTAAGAGAGGTAAGTGGATTTTTTTTATTCTTGAATATGATTTGGAGATAAAACCCACTAAACTCATCAAAGGCCAAGGTCTAGCTAGGTTGATGGCTGAAAGCAATTTTGAAGTTCTTGATATTAATATGATTGATGCTTTGGATGACCAAGAAGGATTCTCAACTCCTATTGTTGAAAACCATTTTATGAATTCTTCTTGGTATGCTGATATTATTTATGTTTTGCTTAATTTAAATACACCTCCTAGTTTGAGAAAGACAAAGACAAGATTCCTAAAGTTAAAAGCGGTTAACTATTGCATTATTGATAAATGTCTTTATTGGAAAAATAAAATGGTATATTTCTTAAATGTTTCTAAGTTTGATGCGAGAGAAAGGTTAAGCACGAGTTCCATGAAGGGAGAGTGTGGAGGTCATTACAGCTAGAAAACTACGGGCAACAAAATTTTGAGGGTTGGTTTCTATTGGCCTACTCTTTTTCCTGATATACACAAGATGATCATTGCCTGTCATAAGTTCCAACTGTTTGAGGGAAAAATAAAACTGCTACCCCTGCCTCTGCATCCCATCATTGTTGAAGCTCCTTTTCAACAGTGTGGACTTGACTTCATAGGAGAAATTCACCCCCCATCTTCTGCCCATCATAGATGGATCCTTACTGCCACAGACTATTTCGCTAAGTGGATAGAAGCCATTCCTTGCAGGCAAGCCAATTATTCAGTTATCATAAAATTTATGGAGACTAACATTCTCTCCAGATTTGACTGTCCTACCAAAATTATCACTGATAATGTGGCAGCATTTGGATCAAAGAGAATGGTTGAATTCTGTCACAAGTATCAGATAACATTGGGACATTCCACAGCCTATTACCCTCAAGGTAATGGACTTGCAGAATCTTCCAAAAAAAGCTTAGTAAACATAATCAAGAAACTGTTGGAGGACAACAAAAATTCTTGGCACACAAAGCTGATCCATGCACTTTGGGTTGACAAATTAACTCTGAAGAAATCTATTGGTATGTCACCTTTCCAGCTTGTGTATGGTACAGATGCAATTTTTCCTAACAGCCTTGGTGTACCAGTTATGAAGTTGGTCCAAGAATTACAGACTAAAGAAAATGATATGACCAGAAGAATAAATCAGACCATTCATCTTCAGCAAACCAGGGAGGAAGTGTATAACAAAGCATTGCAGAAACAAGACAGCATCAAAAAGCTTTTTGACAGAAGAACGAAGGCCAGCAATTTCAAAATTGGGGACAAATTTTTAAAGTGGGACTCAAGGAGGGAAGAAAAGGGCAAGCATGGAAATTTGATAACCTATGGCTTGGCCCTTACTCTATTCATTCAATTGCTGGTAATAATGCATTTTTCTTACAGGAGTTGGATGGATCAGAATTGTTTGGAGGTCCTGTCAATGGCAAGATGCTCAAGCACTACTTCTCTTGATCCATGATATGTTTTAAAGCCTTCCTTTTTCTTTTTCATTATAAATATTTCATCCACCATTGCATTCAAGTTGTAAAAAATCAAAAATACAAAAACAAAGAAAATGAAAAGAGGGTAGAAGGGAAAACAAGAAAGGTATAGCCCCATACCAAAAAAGAGAAACAAATTTGAAAGTGTGCAAGCTCAAATGCCGCTCCTACAAAACACACTTATAGTCAGTCAAATTGTTTAATCTTGAATAATTAGTTTTAAATTTTCTACTGATAGGATAGTGAATTTGATTTGCCAAACTGTTTAATCTTGGCTTATCGGTAGAGAGTTTAGGATAGAAATTAAAGGTTCAAATATGATGAAAATATGAACCTAAGTTTCCAAGCAAGAAATGAATCAAATATGTTCTATTTTATTGAGTCAAAAAAGATGTAAATCTGGTTCAAATCAACTCAAAATCTGAACCAAAGAACAAAGAAAGAACAACTCAAACAAAATTCAAAATAGAGGTGTAAAAAGAGAAGGCAGTTTTTTGAACTTTCAGATCTTAAGCCTTCCGTTTTGATTTAATTTTTTGCAAAATAAATGTCTATGTGTAGCTTGTTTTTATGCCATAGATCACAGCAATTTAAACGACTTAATCTTGACTTTAATTTTTTTTAAATTTATGTCTTAGAAATTAGAGAATTAAAATCTGTTGGACAGTCTAATCCCAATAGATAGTAGAATAGGTAGAGAAGCATCTGAACTCAATTGTTTAATCTGAGTTCAGGGAGAATTAAGGAGTAGAATTAAATTATTTTTATGCTTTCAAAAGAATAAAATGTTGTAAAAGAGTTTGCCAATCCAAGTGAACTCTAATGAAGAAAAAATGTTAGATCAGTAGGATTGGGTAGGTAGAAATTTGTATTGATAAAGATCCATTATTTTTATGGTTGCTAATATGTTTTCAAAACTAGATCATCCAACAAAAGAAGGAAGCCCAATGGATGGGGCAAGTGTATCCCGAGAGAACATGAGATGAGGCAACCCAGTGCAGATCCCGGAGGAGAATAGAAAATCAAATTCTTGATACCTTCCAAAGAAGCTTTATCCCCAGTGGATCCATTTATTAGCCACCTGTGAAATTTGATTATCCCAAAAGGTGGCTAAATCTATTTTGAGCCTTCAAGGAACAATTTTTCTTACTAAAAATTGTTGGCTCTTGAAGACTTTTGAAGGCCTCATGCCTCTCTCCAAAACTTCACCATTGTTCCCATCTTGAAAACTCTGAAATCTTGCTAATTCCCAAAAAGATTACTGCTGCAAGCACTGTTTTCCCATTTTTTCCTCTTCAAAACTAACCTTTTTTTCTATCCCTCCATTTCCCATGAAAACCCCTCATTTTTAATTTTCTCCCCTTTCCACTTCATAAAAACCCTTGATAAGGTTTTAAGACTCTCTCTCAACCTTATCGAAAGCCTCAAATCCCTTTCAAAATCCTTGAAAAACACTTAAAATGCATATTTTCTATGTATGGGACTTAAGCCCCCTTCGGCTAAAGTCTCTAACCCTTTTCATCCATGCGCCCTGGCGCCAGAACTAGGCGCTGAGTCAGTCAGGTGCTTATCCATTTTAAACAATTATTCCGCCCCGAAAATATTAAAAAAAAACCTTTGTTATTTGCAAATTTTGGGTTTTATTTTATTTTGTAAAGTTTTCCACCGGTACGATCTTCCACTTTGAATCTACACCATTGATCTAAACCATAGATCGGATGGTGTGTGGAGTCCGGCCTCTATCCGGTGGTCCCCGCCATCCACCAGGCGATTGCCGAAACACGCCAGTTTCATCCTGCCCCCACGCTAGAGCAAAAGGGTGTTTTCCCCGATCGCTAGCGATTCCATACATCGCGTGACACGCGTCACCGGCATTTAAAACCATAGTCTCGCACATTAAATTTTGGACGAGGACGCCTCGCGTATTGACCACAACCACTCAGGATCTAAACCCCGCTCATCCATGACTATATGCAGCTGCTTCGGACGGTTTTGATTTAACTACCCTTCCACCTTCCCTTGACTCCCTTTGATCAATCTCGTAGTCGGATGATGCCATCCAACGGCCCCACTCTCTTCACATGCCTGCTGATGCATTTAACCTATAAAATAAGGATTTTATAATAGTTTTTGTATTTTGCGGGGTTTAATGTTTTTCCATGAGCAGAGAAAGGAAAATTAGTGAGCCGAAGGAATGGGCTGCCCAGCTTTCAATTCACAAAGAAATCATTCATAGGGTCTAATTTTCATCTCATCGAGTTTCATGAGGCCTTGGTGCCACATCACCTACTGGTGGATCCTGCACACACAGCCAAAGAAGGCCATGAATTAGGCGCAGTCAAAAATGCTCAGTGCAAAAGACCTAAATGTATCGGAACAGAAGGTTAAGGCAGTATTTGCAAGGATTATGGCTAAGGCTGTTATCAAAATCCTATTTAGATATAAAACACGGTTAAGGCGAGGAAAGCATAAATAATTATTAGACAGAAAAGGCCTCACCTTTTTACTTGCGGCAAATTGATTCCTCATTATAGTGCCACCTGTGCCTCAAAGCATTCATATCCGAGGCCGGAGTTATTGATCAGGATCAGATATTTGTCTCAAGCATAGCCAGAGAGTGAATTCTCAAACAAACTTAATGACAAAACAACAGCAGAGTTACTTTGACATCACACAGAGCCTCAAAGGTCAAAAGAGCTCCCACCGAGCTTAAATCTTTATGTAACAATTGAATGATGTACACCTATGTAAGTTTCTTCTTTGGGCCTCGAGGGCAAGAAACCATTTTAGTACGTATTAATTGTCTTTGGAGATCTTTATCGGATCTACCTCCTCCATTCTTATAAATCTTTTACGCAGAGATGAGAAATGGTTGGTTGCAGAACTTTGAAATACACTTGCGCTGGAGACTTATATTTGTACATAGTGTTCACTGGCCCTTGAAGCTCTGTTTGTGATAGAGTAGTTAGGTTGAATAGTGAAGATGATTGCTGAACTGAAACATTGGACTTGAAGACTGTAACTAGTTTGACATCAATAACAAGCTTTTTCTTGGGATCCTGGTCTATATTACTGGTGAAGTGCTTCTTTCTTTATTAATTGTTTTTCCTTCTATGTATGCCATACTGTTCATATTCTGCTGTAAAGAACAGTTTAAACAGGGTTAGGATCTACTGTATATCATTAACCTTCTCTAGCTGAGAAATCTTTATCTTAATGTTTTCCTCAAATTTGTTTATTTAAGAATGATTCAATACAGTTTAAATAGTTAGGAATGTTGGCGTTCCCTCGTCCTTCTGTTTGCTTAAACATTGTTCTTGAATGTGATTTCCATTATTTGCTATTAAAGTTAGACTAGAGAAGATATGGTTTGCCCTGATTCCTAGATCCTTTTCTCCAAAGGCAGATTCTGAAAATTTCCCTTGGTGTTGATTGAAAGCAGACTAGGTTTAAAAGTACTTTATCTGATCTTAAGTTACACTTTGTTTCTCTTATATGTTTTCATACTTTCTGAAGGTGATTATGTGGATCACTGGATTGTTTGTCAATTAAGCTGCTTTAATAAGAACTTGCCCAAGAAGTCTATGGTTAGCCCTATCCTTGGTTGGTTTTAAACAGTTACTTAAGAGGCTTTTCTTGTTTGGACTGACTATAAATCCTCTGAGAAATTATTATCAGTTTCCACCCCTCCAACACTTTAATGTTTCCATTCCATCATTTTAATCTCAATAATCTTGTGGTATAGATGACTTGCCCCTTGGATCACACTTGATGTTGTTGCTCAATTAAATCCCAGATATGACTCCATAGCCCAATGGACTAAAAACCAGCGTTATATCTATCTGTTACCCTAAGCTGTCCTATTTGCTTGCAACTTCTCACTTTTGAAACTCTTTGCATATAGATCTTTCCGCCTCAAACAAAAATTCATGCCCAACCATCCAAAAACAAAACAAAACCATTGGACTTCATAACTAGCCTAATATCATTACCTCAAACTTCAAAGACAAATCCATCTTTGCACTTATTGGAGAGATCCCTCTCCGGATTCAGGAGGGCTAGATCCTAGAATCCCAAAGTTGGTTGAAACGATGTTGTTTCTGTGATCAGACTTTGCCAATCTTGTTGATTACAGATTCTAATGAGGAGGGTCGCGGGTCCAAATGAGTTCTAATTATGTTATTATTTCCATTCCTTTATTTTAATGTTGTATATGGCCTACTAGGAAGATAAAATTGGGCCCTTTATAGACAAGTAATAGTACTATTCTATAAAAGGTGCACACGAGCATATACATATGAATGAATCGTTGATCAACTAGTGAAATAGTTCATAAGGAAGCAACGATTGTTAAAGAAAATAGAACTCACCTTCAAAAAGATAAGTACCAAATCCACAAAAATAGTTCACTTTCCTTAGTACATATGAAAACAAAAAACATCACAAACATTTAAAGAATAGGCTTACAATATTCATGACATATTCTTGAAAGCGTATTGGCTCAATGAACTTCTAAATTAAGTAAAATTTCCAATATGCATCAAGACAGTGAACACCAGTAGCCCCAATAATGGAGCATTAGAGTAGCCGTTTTCTCCTCCAAAAAAACTATCTTTCTCTCTAATACCTAGTAGGAGGAGCCGAGGTGAAAAGTGCTTTACTTGAGCAATGAGGGTGTATATATAACAAATGGGGTGACCATTCTCCTCCCTTGTGACTCTTGGACTACCCTAATGATTTCTTGACTTCTCTCTGACCTTTTGACTTCCTACGTGACTTTTCACATTACATGAATGACTCTTCGACTTCCACTTTACATTATATTTCTCCATTATAGAATTTACATAATCCACAAAATGAAGTGGCACATGATGACTCATGACATGACATGACATAAACTACATGATGACATGGAAAAATCAAGCCACTCTTAGATATTTCTTCTTTTGATAAGAGATGTATCAAATACTTCATCTTTGTAAGAGATATATTTTTTTTCCTTATATCCACCCTCCAAAGGGTTGTGAATCAGTATGGATTCTTCACGGGGTCTTGATCTTTGATCTTCTGTTGAAATCTAGTGTTCCTTCGTCTTCTTGCCTGATGATCATCTTAACTCCTTAGCTCCATAGGTGTCTTCTACCATGTTCTCATTCTCCATATCCTTCATCATCATCTTGTCATGACATAATAAAATACCTACGATTTAAATACACCCATGACAAGACGACATCAGTCCGATAACCCACTAGTTTAATATGCTTCATGAAATCATTTGTTAAGGATGGAAATGGTGACTTGTTAAGCGACTGACTCAGGGATTTTGTAGTTCCAAACGCCAAGGTCCCAGATTGAGGCTTGATACTATGAAATGTGTAGTTCAAGATGGTCAGGTTCAAAGGATTGTGCAATTGCAGGACTTAATGACCCAGGTTGGAGGCTTCGGCCTTGAGGCTATGCAATGCATAGTTTTAGAGGCCCGGCCAGAGGGGTTGCATAGTTGAAAGATTCAAGGGCTCGAGTTGGGGTCTTGAGCACTAAATTTTCCAACTGTGAAATTTTGGAAGGTAGTGGAGGCTTGGCTATTGCATAGTTCAGGAGCTCAAGGCTGAGGCATGAGCCTTGATACTACATAATACAGAGTTTAGGCCTAGATAGAGGGAAATATTGCGCAGTTTTGGAGCTCAGGGGTTGGGCTTGAGCATTGAGATTGTGTAGTGTGTAGTTCTGGGAGGAAGAAACTTCACATTTCACATTTCGAGGAAACAAGGTTGTTTCTTGATGGATGAGACTGCCCAATGCGTAGTTCAGGCTAGCTAAAGGAGGTTGAGTGGTATAGTCATATAGTTTTCCCAATTTGATTAAGTGTCTGATGAGTGAGAGGAAGATAGGAAAAAACCTAACTCTTAACATGACCCACATTTAGATCACTTGAGGACACAACATAGAACATTCAAAACACATTAACAACATCTTATGCTTAATGCAACCATTTTGTGACAACCTACACCAACTGCGAAATTAAAGATATACTTTATGACGACCATGACAACACTTGTGTGAAAATGCTTTAAAATTTGGAAAGATACATATTTACATGGTAAGAACAACTCATTTACGCAAAGGTTACCCCTTGAAACCACTAAAACTAGCTTTCGTACATTGTGCGACACTCTACATGCTAAAAGCCGACATTTACTATATGAAGAGAAAGTGCGAACGACACTTGTGATATGCAAATGACAGTGAAAGTGATACATGTCAAAGAAAAGATAGCATGAAAAAAACACTAACTAAAGTGAAAGCAAGCGAAATTTACAATCAAAAGCATGAAAATGACACTCATGAAAGCGAAGGTGCGCAAAAGCGACAGTTTGAAAAACTCACCAAAATAGAAGTACAAATGCAACCAAAAGTGAGGGATTGTCAATGATAGTGTGCTAACTATCGACATGGGTTGAACATTGCACAAGGATTTTCTTGATGGATTGCGCTATACTTGTTGTTGTAATTAAAGCAGAGAGGGTAGATAGTTTAATACATTCCTGATCTTTTAAACTTTTCTATAAACTTATTTACACCTTCATTTCAAACTCTATTTGATGTGAGAGTAATCTTAGAATGTAATCTGAAAGTATTAGTTTAATAGAGCAGTAGACTTAATTTGAGAGCAGCAGGTATTAAGAAAATGATACATATCAGATCAATACATAAATATCATGCACAGAGACACCAGATATAAGTGGAAACCCATAAAGGGAGAAAACCACATTTTATTATTGTTGTGATGCAAAGGCAAGCTCCAACTCCCTCTCACCACTGTTTTTCTGCAGGCACCAACCTACAGGAGGCTCCTACCTCAATTCTGCAAGCTACAACTTGCAAGGAAGCACCAACTCCCTTCATTTTTCTGCAAGCACCAACCTACAGGAGGCTCCAACCTCAGTCAGCTACAACTGACAGCTATCAAGCTGCAACTTGATAGGGAAGCTCCAACTTCCTCATTTTCTAAAACTGAATGTTTGCTGATTTACCTCAGATATCAGCTCTATTCTGTAGCTTCTCTTAATCTTCTCTGCCTTCTATATTCTGCATTCTCTCTATATATACTCTCTCCCTTGCTCTCAAAAACTCACTCTGCATATCAAGATGATATTATTTATAGATTTCCTCACATGATTGTTTGTATTCTGCTTGGAATTCGAAATGGAAAGTCATGTCTCTTTGCCTTCTGCCTTCTCACTCCTTTTATCAGCTTACTCATAAATTATAACTGTAGGTGTCAATTTTAACATTACAGTGGGAGTTTGTTTTCTCTCGGAGACTTTCCAATGCATCACAAACAATAAAAACAATTAAAACATTTACATTCGAATTACAATGTGAACTCCAGCTCACTCATTTTGTCTCTTGGCTTGTTGCGCATTTGTCTTTTCTCTAACTGTCTCTTTGTCCCTTTCTCTTCTCTGTATGCCTTTCTGTTTATGGCTGCTGCGTAACTCCTGAATTTATGAGCTGCATTTTTATTTTATTTTTATACCAGCGCTTTATATATAAATGAATCTGCTGACTGTAATTCAATCCTTTACACGCAACAAGTGTCTTGTTGATGTGGCGAGTTCCGCAGGCCGGAACATACATATATTACAATTGTATTACATTAATAATCGCCCTCCCGTTAAGCTGAGGCCCGTGGGTCTATAGACCACGCGGCATGTTTTAATACAACCGCAACAATGTAATATATATACATATAACAGCGCCCTTTCATATATACAAATAAGTAATTTCAACTCTCGGCATACATACACACTTCCTTTTTAAATCAATTCTCAGCGTAATATAGTGAAGACATTTTAAACATATAAGAACTCCTTTTGGGCCCACTTAACACACTTCCCGATGCAATGAGTCTTCTCTGAATGCTATTTATCGCTCCTGCTCCGATTCCGATTCAATCGGAAATCGCCAATCGATTGAATTGATATCACTCAACTATTGCAGCTCCAATGTGCTCCGATTTCGATTCAATCGGAAATCGCCAATCGATTGAATTGATATCACTCAACTATTGCAGCTCCAATGTGCTCCGATTTCGATTCAATCGGAAATCGCCAATCGATAATTGCAATGCGCTTCCACCTTTGGACTTTTCACAATTTCCGATCCGATTGGGGAGGGGTCCCACCTTATAAAACTTTGTTTTATGCGCTCCATAATATATATGCTTTGGACCATTGCAGAATATGAAATGCGTGACATTTATATGTATTGTGATGGATATTATATATATATGTGTCCGCCAGCGGGTTAGGCGATTCCCGGAATAATGTTTATGAATTATGTTAATTCTATACCGCGCCGGTTGGAGAGTGCGATTCCTGGAATTTTATAACGGCTCTGCTTCTGCCTCTGCCTCTGCTGCTCCTTTCGCTCTGCCTCTGCCTCTATTACTGAGATAACGGCTGCAGCACGCCTCTTGCCCTCTGCTTCACTCTGTCCTTTCTGCCTCTATTACTGAGATAACGGTTTTACCTCTATTATATTCGTTTCCTCTGCCTTCATTTGCTTCTTTGCTACCTCTTTGCTTGAGCGCTGCCTCCTTTGCTTGAGCGCTGCCTCCTTTGCCATCAATGACAATATTTCCAACAGTCTCCCCCTTTGGCATTGATGGCAATCCACTTTCTCTGTTTGCTTTCTCTTTCTCTTGTTGCTTGCTCTTCCTGTTTGCTATTTGTTCTTCCTCCCCCTTTGACATCAATGGCAAAGGACGACGCCTCATCTCTCTGTATGGGTTTTGTCGTTGCATTTCCTTTCTCTGAGTTACGTATAGGTCCTCTTCTGCTGAAATTGGACTATGCTGCTCCAGAGTGATGTATGAAACTTGTTGAGAGAACATTTAATGATGCATTTAATCCTGTGTTAACAATATAATCTGTGTTGAGGCTGCTGCTGCTATATATATCTCTGCTATAATCTGTGCTAGATTGCCGATATATATTTAATTAATTTATTTTTTCATGCTGAATGCTAATAATACTGAGAATGTTGATCCTGTGGACCTGTTTTATGCTTCCCTTGCTTGCTGATTTCCTTTAGGAAAGATATTTTCGTTTATGCTCTCCCCCTGAGACTATGCTTTCTCTTTATATTAGAGAGTAGTATCTACAAATACTACCCCTAGTCTGTCTCTCAAGTATTCGAATGGTTCTCTGGCAAGTGGTTTAGTAAATATATCTGCTATCTGTTCTTTTGTTGGTACATAGTCCAGTTTAACTATCTTCTGAGCCACTTGATCTCGGAGAAAATGATACTTAATTGGTATATGTTTAGTTTTTGAATGAAGCACGGGATTTTTAGATATACTTATAGCACTTGTATTATCACATTTTATTGAGATAGGTTCATTAATGCTTACCTTCATGTCTTGAAGAGTCTGCTTCATCCACATGACTTGTGTACAACATGCTGCTGCTGCTATATATTCTGCTTCAGCTGTAGACAGAGAGATGGATGTTTGTTTCTTGCTTAGCCATGCAACTAGGCTTTCTCCTAGATAGAATGCACCTCCACTTGTACTCTTCCTATCATCCATACAGCTGGCCCAATCTGCATCTGTGTATGCTGATAAAGTGAAGTTTTTGCTTTTAGGATACCAAAGTCCATACTGTATTGTTCCTTGTAGATATCTGAATATTCTTTTGACTGCCAGAAGATGGGTTTTGTTTAGGTGCTTCTTGATATCTAGCCACTAATCCTACTGCTAGCATGATGTCTGGTCTTGATGCAGTCAGATACAATAGACTTCCAATCATGGATCTGTAAAGTCTTTGATCTATGTCAGCAGACCCATCATTAGCACACAGCTTGCAACCTGTGGTCATGGGAGTTGACACAGGTTTGTAGTCCTCCATTTTGAACTTTTTCAACATTTCTTTTATGTATTTTCTTGTGAAATAAATGTACCTATGTTCTTTTGCTGAATTTGTAGTCCCAAGTAGAAACTGAGCTCTCCGATCATAGACATTTCAAACTCTGTTTTCATTTCATCAGCAAACCCTTTTGCTAGATCATCTTTGTTGCTTCCAAACATAATGTCATCAACATACACTACAACAATCAAAAGTTCATTTTCATGGGATTTTATGTATAGATTGCTGTCCACTCCACCTCTTTTAAAACCCTGTTTTTGCAAATATTTATCCAGTCTTGAGTACCAAGCACGAGGAGCCTGTTTCAGTCCATATAGGGCCTTTTTCAGTTTGCACACATAGTCTTCTTTGTCTATCAATGAGAAGACTTCTGGTTGTTCCATGTACACTTCTTCTTCTAGATCTCCATTAAGAAAAGCAGACTTTACATCCATTTGATATACCTTGAAATCTTGATAGCATGCAAATGCCAGGAACATTCTGATAGCTTCCATTCTAGCTACAGGGGAAAATGTTTCATCATAATCAAGTCCTTCTATTTGTGAGTATCCTTTGCAGACCAGCCTAGCTTTATTTCTGATTACTTGTCCTTGCTCATTCATTTTGTTTTTGAATACCCATTTTGAACCAATGATATTTTTCTCAATAGGTCTAGGAACTAGTTCCCAGGTATTGTTCTTCTCAATTTGGTCCAATTCTTCATTCATTTCTTTTATCCAATACTTGTCCTTGCTGGCTTCGTCAAATTTCTTTGGCTCTATTTGTGATAGCATGGCTATGTATACTTCTTCTGTTTGTTCTGTTAGCTGCCTTCTTGTCTGGACTCTTGCTTTCTTGTCTCCTATGATCTGATCTTCAGGATGATTCTTCTGAGTGTATCTTGAGGGGGTTTTCGAGCTCAGCTCTGCATCATCTGTTGTCTTGCTTGTTTCATCATCATCCTTGTCTTCCTCTTCATGGTTGTCTGATGGACTGCAGCAGTCTGTATTTCTTGTATTTTTTGGAAGTTCTTCATCAAATCTCACATCAATACTTTCAACTATCTTCCGAAGGATCTTGTTGTAGCACCTGTACCCTTTGCTTTTGGAAGCATATCCTAGAAAAATCCGTTCATCAGCTCTTGCATCAAATTTTCCAAGATTTTCATCATTATTCTTTATGTAACACTTGCTTCCAAAGATTCTGAAATGTTTGATTGAGGCTGGCTTTCCATGCCATAGTTCATAGGGAGTCTTGTCACTGCTTGGCCTTAAGTGGGCTTTATTAAGGATATGTACTGCTGTGTGCACTGCTTCTGCCCAGAAGGTTTGAGCAATATTATTCTCTTGCATCATAGCTCTTGCTATTTGTTGTACATACCTGTTTTGTCTCTCTGCTACTCCATTCTGCTAAGGTGTCCCTGCAATAGTGAATTGTTGCTTTATTCCATGTTCATTACATAGGTCTGCAAAGTCATAATCAGTGAATTCACCTCCTCTGTCTGATCTGATGCATTTCAGCTTGCATCCTGTCTGATTTTCTGCTAATGCTTTAAATGTTTTGAATTTTTCCAGAGCTTCCGATTTATTCTTGAGAAAAGCAACCCATGTCATTCTGGAGAAATCATCTATTATCGGCATAAAGTAGGACTCTCCACTTGGTGTTTTAGTTCTTGCAGGTCCACACAGATCCATGTGCACAAGTTGCAGTGGTCTTCTTGTTGATAACTCTTCTTTAGATTTAAAGGATGTGCGAGTTTGTTTCCCCAACTGACAAGATTTGCATATTGCGTTTGAGGGCCTTTTTATTTCTGGCATATCTCTGACAGCTTTCTTCTTGCTCAGTCTAATGATATGGTCAAAGCTGAGATGTCCCAATCTCTTATGCCATAACCATGACTCCTCGAGTTTGCTAAGATGGCAGGCTTCATCCTCCTCTCTCACTATGTACACATTACTCTCTATTCGAACACCTTTGAGTAGAGTTTTTCCTGTTGTTCTTGATCTGACTACACAATCTTGTGCTCTAAAGAGAACTTCACAACCTTTATCACACATCTGACTGACACTCAGTAAATTTGCTTTCAGTCCATCTACATATAATACATCTTGGGCCTTTCCTCTGCCATTGTCTATGCTAACTGATCCTTTTCCCTTGATCTTTCCTGATTTGTCATTTCCAAAAGTGACATTGCCCGATTTCTTTTCGTCAAGAGTTAAAAACTTGTTTTTATCTCCTATCATGTGTTTAGAGCAGCCACTGTCCAAATACCATTGACTCTTCAAATCTTGAGCATTTAAAGCCAAGTCACATTTATTCGCCTTCTTTATCCACTGGAGGCCCCCTTTTGTTTGGTATCTTTTGTGAGGTGATGAATTATATCCCTTTAGAGAACACTTGGAAGATATATGCCCAATTTGATTGCATATACAACATTTGATTATAGTTTTTGCGGAATTGTGAGCATGAACAAAATTTCTTTGACTCATAAACCTCCTTGAGGTATTGAACATCGGTCTTTGTCCATACTTTCTACATTCAATAATTCTATGGCCAAAATCCTTACAATAAAAACAATAACCATAGAAATTACTTGCATACCTGATGTAAGGTTGTCTCTTCCATGCTTGCCTCTTTTGCTGGTTTGAATCATTCCTCCTTGCATGACAATATGCAGCAATGTGTCCCTGCTTGTGGCAGACATAACAGGTGGCATTCTTCATAGGAGGGAAGAATTTCCTTTGATGGCTTCCAAATTTGACATACTCAGGAGCATATGATCCTTTTTCTGTTATCTTAGTGATTATTGCATTCTTTGTTACTAGAGGTTTCTTCTGCTCTCTGTCTCTCTTATTGCAGATTTCTTCTTTTGTAGGAATTAATTGAGCTACTTCCTCATCCTTCCTTGCTTTTACAAAAATAATCTCTCTGTCAACCTTTTCTTTTCCTTTACTTGATTCTCCTTCGTAGCCTATTCCAGTCTTTATCATAGGGGATCTTTGAGCAACCAAAATTTCATTCAACTTAATAGAGCTTGTTGTTTGAGAAGGGTGTATAGAAACTTTCTGTTGAGCATTTTCTAATTTCTTTCTCAGACACATAATTTCTTCTTCCGGCTTCTCTTGTTCTCGAGATTTATCTTTGATTTGCTGAAGTAACATATCTTCTATCTTCTTGGCTTCTTCAAGCTTTACCTTCAGCTGCATGAGGACTTCTGAATTTTGTTCTTCTTTCACACATTTTAGGAGAATCTCCTTTTGTTTTCTGCATTTTAGTTTGAGTCTGTCAATCTCCTTCAGAGCACTTCTTAGCTCCCCCTCAAGGTCTACTTCCCCTTCTTCTTCTTCATCTTCTAGTAGGAGTCCCTCAAGATCTTCTATGGCCATCAATATAAATTCTGAGGTTCCTTCTTCACTTGAGGGTTCATCTGAGTCTTCAGATGCACTGCTGTCTTGGTGAGCATAAAGGATTTTCTGCTGAATTTCTTTCCTTTCTGCCAGTTCTTTGATGTGTCTTTCTCTGATTCTTGAGCTTGATTTCTTACTTTCTTGTGAGGACATTTAGCAGCATAATGTCCAACTCTTCCACAGTTAAAGCATTTGAAGGGAAGTTTGCCTTTGTATCTACCTGAGCCTCTATCCAATTTCTTGACAAATTTAGCCTCTTCTTCATCAGAGCAAGAGCATATTTCTTCCTTTTCTTCTTTCTTCTTTTCTGTTTTGAATGCTGCTTCCCTTGTACTTGGCTTCTTCTGTGGGAGCCTTATTTCATAGGCTGTCAGATTTCCAAGTATCTGGTTCATGGTCAGAGTCCCCCAATCCGCTGTCTCTTCTATTGCAGATACCTTGGGATTAAATCTAGATGGGAGTGATCTTAGAATCTTTTGCACAACTATACTTTCTGGTATGGTTTCTCCAAGAGCTTTCACATTGTTAACAATTTCTGCAACTTTTAAGAAGAAGCTGCCAACATCTTCATCATCATTCATTTTTAAGTTTTCAAATTGGGCTCTATATACTTGAAGTTTGGCAGTCTTTACTTTCTGGTCTCCCTCATGTATGCCTTCAAGAGTATCCCAAATTTTCTTGGCAGTTTCTTTGTGCATTACTTTAATAAACTCTGCTTCACATAATCCATTCAGGATGGCATTCATGGCTTTTTCATTAGCTACAAAGCTTTCTTTAGCTTCTTTTTCTGTATCAGTTGATTTCGGGGCATATCCTAATTCCACAGCAGCCCAGACTTCTATTCCTAGAGACATTATGTATGTCTTCATTCTGATTTTCCAGAAAGCATAATTTTCACCGGTGAAGAAAGGGGCTTTATTGGTTGAGCATCCTTCTTTACTAGCCATCTTGGGAACCTAGGATCTCCTTTCAGTTGTTAGACTTGTACAAAGGAACCTGCTCCGATACCAATTGTTGAACCTCTAATTAAACTGAGAGGGGGGGTGAATCAGTTTAATACATTCCTAATATTTTAAAACTTTTCATTAAACTTATTTACACCTTCATTTCAAACTCAATTTGATGTGAGAGTAATTTTAGAATGTAATCAGAAAGTATTAGTTTAATAGAGCAGTAGACTTAATATGAGAGCAGCAGGTATTAAGCAAATGATACATATCAGATCAATACATAAATATCATGCACGGAGACACCAGATATAAGTGGAAACCCATAAAGGGAGAAAACCACATCTTATTATTGTTGTGATGCAAAGGCAAGCTCCAACTCCCTCTCACCACTGTTTTCTGCAGGCACCAACCTGCAGGAGGCTCCTACCTCAATTATGCAAGCTACAACTTGCAAGGAAGCTCCAACTCCCTTCAGTTTTCTGCAGGCACCAACCTACAGGAGGCTCCAACCTCATTCAGCTACAACTGACAGCTATCAAGCTGCAACTTGATAGGGAAGCTCCAACTTCCTCATTTTCTAAAACTGAATGTTTGCTGATTTACCTCAGATATCAGCTCTATTCTATAGCTTCTCTTAATCTTCTCTACCTTCTATATTCTTCATTCTCTCTATATATGCTCTCTCCCTTGCTCTCAAAAAAAAACTCTCTCTGCATATCAAGATGATATTATTTATAGATTTCCTCACATGACTGTTTGTATTCTACTTGGAATTCGAAATGGAAAGTCATGTCTCTTTGCCTTCTGCCTTCTCACTCCTTTTATCAGCTTACTCAGAAATTATAACTGTAGGTGTCAATTTTAACATTACAGTGGGAGTTTGTTTTCTCTCGGAGACTTGCCAATGCATCACAAAAAATAAAAACGATTAAAACATTTACATTCGAATTACAATGTGAACTCCAGCTCACTCATTTTGTCTCTTGCCTTGCTGCGCATTTGTCTTTTCTCTAACTGTCTCTTTGTCCCTTTCTCTTCTCTGTATGCCTTTCTGTTTATGGCTGCTGCGTAACTCCTGAATTTATGAACTGCATTTTTATTTTAGTTTTATACCAGCGCTTTATATATAAATGAATCTGTTGACTGTAATTCAATCCTTTACACGCAGCAAGTGTCTTGTTGATGTGGCGAGTTCCACAGGCCGGAACATACATATATTACAATTGTATTACATTAATAATCACCCTCCCGTTAAGCTGAGGCCCGTGGGTCTACAGACCACGCGGCATGTTTTAATACAACCGCAACAATGTAATATATATACATATAACAACGCCCTTTCATATATACAAATAAGTAATTTTAACTCTCGGCATACATACACACTTCCTTTTTAAATCAATTCTCAGCGTAATATAGTGAAGACATTTTAAACATATAAGAACTCCTTTTGGGCCCACTTAACACACTTCCCGATGCAATGAGTCTTCTCCGAATGCTATTTATCGCTCCTGCTCCGATTCCGATTCAATCGGAAATCGCCAATCGATTGAATTGATATCACTGAACTATTGCAGCTCCAATGTGCTCCGATTTCGATTCAATCGGAAATCGCCAATCGATTGAATTTTTATCAGTCAACTATTGCAGCTCCAATCTGTTCCGATTTCGATTCAATCGGAAATCGCCAATCGATTGAATTGTAATGCGCTTCCACCTTTGGACTCTTCATAATTTCCGATCCGATTGGGGAGGGGTCCCACCTTATAAAACTTTGTTTTATGCGCTCCATAATATATATGCTCTGGACCATTGCAGAATATGAAATGCGTGACATTTATATGTATTGTGATGGATATTATATATATATATATGTGTGTGTCCGCCAGTGGGTTAGGCGATTCTCGGAATAATGTTTATGAATTATGTTTATTCTATACTGCCGGTTGGAGTGTGCGATTCCCGAGATCGGTGTTTATGAATTATGTTAATTCACAAAATAGGTTGGAGTGTGTGATTCGGAATTTTATAACGACTCTCATACGCCTGCGCCTCTGCTTGCTCCTAACGCTGCGCACTCTGCCTCTATTACTAAGATAACGGTTTTGCCTGCCCTACGCACTCTCTTTGCTCCTGTCGCTACGCACTCTATTGCTGAGATAACGGTTACGCCTCATTATATTCGTTTCCTCTTGCCTTCATTTGCTTCTTTGCTGCCTCTTTGCTTGAGAAGCGCTGCCTCCTTTGCTTAATGTTGCCTCCTTTGTAAAAAGCGCGCCTCCTTTGCCATCGATGACAATATTTCCAACATATACTTGTTCAAGCTTGCGTAAAAAAATTGCTCATGAACTTGTTGTGAACTAAGTATGTGTGATAAAGTGACTTCAACCAATCAAGCAATGACCACGTAACGACTGATCGCAAGATCCATAGTATGCTCCAAAATTCAAGTGTAGGTAAAATTTTGGAGGGTGTTTGTCATAGTGAAAACACTTGGCGACACATTGGTAGAACCCCATCTTTTCTGCCTTGGTTAATTCTTTATCGCAGGGTCTATTTCTTCAGGGAGTATTGATTCATCGTTCAAATTACCATGGAATCCCCACTTACCTCATGTAAAAACATAGTCCCCTTCATTCCTTTACTCGGTTGAACACAAACATAAGATCAACGATCACACAACATTCCGAATTAGGAAAGTGTAATGAATTTTAGGAGCTTTAGATTTTCATAGTATAGTTTTTCATCTCTAGTGTTTCTCTACTGCCAACAGGCCTGGACAATACCCCGACGGAGTCACTTCAGGGAAACAACTATTGATCTGATGCTGGAAGGCCACGACAATACCCTGACAGAGTTTCTTGCTTCACCTCTTTTCACAAGAATTAATTCTCTTCTTTTGTCTTTATTTATTTATTGTGTATAGGATTGTGCATCGACACTTATTTGTTTCATGGGCAGAAGGGACTCAACTTATTGAGAGAATAAGAGATTGTCCCTTTAGAGAAGCATATATAAGACCTATGATATTGGTTTTCTCATTTAGATTTTCCCCTTATTCTTATCTACTTGATTGGATCATCCTGGAAACATGTATGAGTTTTCCAAGATAGACATGGAGATCATGGTTCAACAAAAGGCTTTCCCCACGCAAGGATCATATTTTCCTTCAGAATATCATCAACCGAAAGGTGTAACCATGACAAGGAAGAAGGACAGATGGTTATCCAAATGTTACAATGTCTCAAAGTCCTTTTCTATTTTGACACATTATTTTTTGAGCCCAAATAGGACACCTTCATGAAAAGTCTCATTAAACAAAACACAAAACACAAAAGGAAACAAATATAGGAGGACAAAACCAAAGGAGGCTAACCGAAAATATGATGCGAAACCAAAATGAGAAAACACAAGAAAAACAACAGGAAATGAATGCAGGATGAATGTGGAGGTAAACTAATATGCAAATAGACCTACTCTTGACCTAACTAGCTAGAAGTTTGGGGTCACATATAATGAAATTTCCATTGTAGCCACTCTAGTTGTTCCCAACGTGTAATCACAATTATTTGATCGATTAAAACTAATATAAAACCATGTGAAACATAAAATATAATATTCTGCACAACAAATTGAAGGTCCTGTCTATCGACGGAAAGATATGTCATAACCACTACTTCTAACCATTTCACACTTTTACCTTCTTCTGAAAAATGTAAGAAGAAAAACCTCGGGGTCTTCTTGCAAATGTATCTTCATCTACATTTTACTCCTTAGCAAGCATGAGAAAAGGTTGAGAGTTATTATTTATGACGGAGCTTTCCAGGTAATATTCCTCCAACCATTTAGTGATTGGATCATGTAACTCAAAATATTCCTATTGAGAATCCTGAAATATTTGAAAAGATGAATTTTCAATTAAAAGCATAGGATCAGGATGAGAATATTGTAAGGGAAAATGAATTTGATCATATTGTTGAAATTCAACAAGAAAATTTCAGCATCCACGCATAGTGCATTAAGCACCTACACTAGGGTGGGGCCCACAGGGATAAATTTGGTTCATGTCTATTTTAGTTATCCCTCAATTAAGAAGGACAAAAAAATTTAATCTAGTCTCTAAATAACTTGTAATAGTTAACTGAGTGTGATAAACTCAGTTAGCTCATGAATTTCAAGTTAGAGGTAGTTGGTGAGGCATGGAGAGTAATTATAGCTGTAACAGTGTTCAAAGTGCAGTGGTGCATTAATTAATGCAGGTTGTAATCAGTTTAACTTAGTTAAGTGAGTTAAACTCAGTTGTGCTAGTTGTAACTATTAGATACACTAGTGAGAGATCAAGTGAATTAAATATTAATTAATTCACAATCAGTGATCTCACATGAAACTGAGGATTTAATATTATTAGATACATGCATGTCTGATCCAGTGGAGACCCAGTTGAGTTCTATGTGAAAGGGAAGTTGACTATCAGTTGTAGGATTATTGGATTGCACCCATGAAACCAAACACCCATTGGAGTACCCATGATACTTGTGCAGTTAAGGAAGGAAAAATTTCCTATTCTTTAGGGATTTCATTCAACAAGGATTGCGCAAGCAAGGTAGGCTGTCTAGAGGTAGTAAATTGGCTAAGTATTGGTCAGTTTTATGTATGACAGTGTGCGACAATTATATGAGTACATGAGGGCTCTTGTGAGAATAGTTGTATGTAATTGTTTCATGATTCCATGTTGAATATAAATAGAAGATAGTGGAGTTTTAAGAATCAAGATTTTCTTGGGAAATTATCTGTGTTGTGGCTTGATTGATTCTTCTTTTCTTCATGTGATTGGCTATTGTGTTTTTAATTCTGCAATTGATTTGTAGAAGTGATTCAGTATTTAACTTTAGTACATTGTTAGATTGAATTGAATCCATGATATACATGCTTGTTGTATAATTTCTACATGGTATCAGAGCACAGGAAATCACAATTGTGAAGGAGGAGCTGAGTTTGTGACTGCATAGAATTCAAATTTGCAGACATACTTTCTTGGTGCTACATCTGATTCAGAATCAAAATGGCTTTCAATGTCTTGAGGTTGGAGTATGTACTCAAGGGAATCTCACACTATATTTCTTGGAAGGACACGATGGAGGCAGCACTCAAAGACAATGGCTTGAAGGAATTCATTGACAATGATGTTCCTAAACCCAATGTGACAGATGTTGCAAATCTGGATGCATGGAAAAAGAAAGTGGCAAAGGCAAGTAGGATCCTATTCGAGGGAGTATGATACCACATTGTCTCAAACATCCATGGGAAAGCCACGCCATATCCAATGTGGAAGGCTTTGATGGATCTATTCCAGAGCAGAAGCGACCACAAGAAATTTTCGCTCAAAGATAAACTCAGGAAGATCAAGATGGAGAAGGGCGACCAGACAATTAAAAGCACAATATTTTATTAATACCCTTTAAATATGTAAAAGTAAGCCAATAACTATTATATTTACATATGACACATTCAAATTTATATATTGGATATATTGGTGTGATCTTCAATATTGATATTTCTATTAAAGTCATTATTTCTATTTTCTTTATAATATATAGACTATTTTTCTATTTTCTCACTAATCCTTATAGAAATCAAAGCAAGTAGAGTAAACGACTTGTTTCTAACCAAATCTTTAAAGGAAATTTTAGAGAATGAATACATTTCTAGTTCAGCCACTATGCTTCCATGGATGTGTAAAATCGAGAAGAGAGTTGAAACCTTTCATATGTCATAGTCACAGAAAATCATGATTGTTAAGTTAGTTTCCAACAAACAAAATCCTTTGTTTGTTACAATTCAATATTTTATCAATGACACAAAACCCCATCCTCATATTTCTTATCTCTCTTCATATGTCTATTTTAATGTCTTTCATTCAATCACAAATTTATTTATTTTTATTATATCTAGCCTTTAATATTGTGTGCCAATATGTATTTCCCATATACTACTACTTGTTTTATATATGGGATTAGAGTTTGTAATTGAGGGACACATCTCTCTTATTGAATTCCTTTATAACATTATCACTATAATTCAAAAGGGTTATTATCGTACTAACCCTTACATTATCTTATAGTGCCTTTATTTACCATAGAATGTAATATACATTTACCATACTTTGAATTTCCATATTTGAATACCTTCATATAATGGTTATAGAATATGGTTATATATATATATATATATATATATATATATATATATATATATATATATATATATATATGTTTATATATATATCAACAAATCCAACCTTAACTTAGGATTGTGATACATATAACAATTCGAATATGAATAAACCTTTGTTGTAACGATGGTTTAATATTTTTTTTCGTGTAGCAAGTATATCAAATCATTGTACTTGTCCATCGTTCCAACCCAACGAAGACGTCTTTACTCATTGGGTTTGTAAATATAATGTTTAGGGTTTTAAGGATTGGAATAGTCCTGAGGCCAGTACAAGTCTACCTACCATTTACTCTCTCTTTTAATGTTATGTCGTTTCATTGGTACTTCATTAAATTTCGAGTATTGTTACGATGTGTCTCGGGCAAGTTATCATTTATGAGGATCGACATATGGAGTTTCGTAGAGTTGTTGGTTTTGGTGAGTACTATTGTATTAACTCGTCGATCTATAGGCTAGTACTATGAAGATTTTCTTGTCTTTCGAGGCCCTTTGCAATCGGTATCAACTTGATTTGGGCATCGCTCTCCACGTGGACAGTGGAGATAAGAAATGAAATAGGGTTTTTACTCAGTATATTATTCGATTCCTTCACTCTGTAGTTTCATTTGTCATATGAGAGATTTATCAGAGGACACAAAGGTTCCTCTATTCTTCTGCATTTAATGTCATCTATCAGGAGTGCCATTACACAAATCTCATGCAGACTCTATCGTGTCGAATGCTCAACGTTCCAGGTAACCTTCATACTGGTTCTTGTTATAACCTTCTAGCTTCATGTATTTGTATTTCCTCTTTCAAGATGTATATGAAGATACATTATACGGCTAAACTCGATTTAAAGTCTAGTTCATTCGATTTCTTCTCAATTTATTTTACGCCTATGCGGTAACATTTGTATTCATAAACATATTGACTATTTATGTAAGTTAAAGAGAAATAATAAAATTTGTGTTGTATCTCAATTTGGATTTCTCTTTTGTCTGAGTATATTTCCATAATGGCAAAGCCATAAAGCTGAATTTCATTTCATATGAAATTTCATTGCTAACTGAGTCATTATGATGTAAAACCCTTGTTATTATATGTTGGTTTGTTGAGCGATTCAATATATCAATCTAATATTATTCTTCATATTCTTATGGACATATATTCTCAGTGTCTCCTCCCTATTATTATTATCCCGAAGTTTCCACCAGTGATTTATAGCGATTATAACGCACAGTCACTGGCATGATTTAGGATTATCTTCCTGTTTTAATTTACTCCCTTCTCAAATTTCATTTTATAACTTGAAATGAATCTAAGTATAGCAATGATATCGTCGTATCTCATGCAGATAATTGCTCAAGTCAAATAGATTTCTCTTGTGGGAACAAAGACTCGTTTCTTAGGTATTTACTTATAATATGATTTTTTTTTTTATATAGTATTATCTATATATTATCAACTATACATTTTATATACCTAATTCATTTTGGTTTCTCCCAGAAAATTTGCGAGCTATTTCACCATTGACCCTGGGTACGTTTGGGCTTACTCTGTCTCTGCAATTTCTTATTCAATTTTTATTTATCTTTAAATGTAATTCTACACTGGGTTACATCAATATATACCTAATTATTTTCCTTCTGTATTTTTTCTGGTAAGTTCTCCCTTCGGTGATTTTTATTTGTGAAGGAAAACATATGTATCTTGTTACATGGACCAATCATAACGATTCTCCTCTCATTTGTCATAGGCCAGCATCTAATTTCCTATTGGAAATAATTTTTCCCCAATTTCATATTTAGCATTTTCCACAGATTCATATTAGTTTTGAATCATCATAATAACCCCAGCTGATTTCTCTGGGAACAATAATGCTGGTTATTTTCTAATTTATATAACAGAGCTATAGGAGATTTCTCTAGCATAAATCTATGAATTTAATTTAATTTCGAACATTTTTCCAGTAATATATATCCTTAACTTTATATATATATATATATATATATATATATATATATATTCAACAGAGATGGAATACTTCTCTGCCAAGTGTATTTCAAAATATACATATGTATAAGGATTAATAACTTTTTAGTTGAATATTGCTTATTAATATTTTGTGGAATAAATGTTCTGATATACACTGGAATTATCTTTACGAATAACTTCAGCTAAAATTTTAATTTAATTTATAGGATGATGATCAACTGTATTTTGATTTAAATCATTCTGAAAATTTTATACCTTTTTATAACAGAAGTAAATCCCACTAAAATATTTCACTTCTGATTTTTTGTACTAATTATTATAATTTTGTTTATTAGTTCCAGTTGATATGCTCCTTTTTATAATATAGATTTTCATTGCTTCTTGCAATGGTAATACAATATATTCATTATGAATATTCTTTGATTTTACCTGTACTTCTGCATATACATAATTTATATAATTTTAATTACACTGAGTAGAGATTTCAGCTTCCCTTAGTTTAATTTAATTTAAGTCATACAGAGACAGATTTATTTTCTCTCTTATGCAGAATATACAGTAGCTTCTATCATTGTTCAATGTGGTTAGCCTGATTGTATTAATGACTTATCTTGATATATGTGACTTACAATATAACTATAGGATTTTGCTAGAAGTCTATATTCTGAAATTTCTCTAACACTAGTTACTCAACTAAAATCTCAGAATTATAACTAGTTAATTCTGCATGTATATATATATTAGTTGTTATCATAGAAGATTTTTATGTCAATTATACATGGTAATTGGGAATACTATGTATCTTCAGATTTAAACTCATAAGAGTTTAGAGATTCTGATAGATATTTCACAATATCTATTCCTACTACAATATAGTATATGGAAGGTTAATTCTTGTGATATATTCTATTAAATGTAAGGAAAAACAATTTAAAAAAACTTAATTAAAATAACAGCTACAGCATTTATAAATATTGTACAACAACACCTATCTTAATTATTCATAAAATTTGTGTGCATACCACTTCTGCTAATGACCAGTCCTCCCAACCTTAGAGTTCTTTTATCTCCAGAACTCACCCCCTAACTGAGATCCTCTCCTAGAACATACCAACCTCAATCTATTCTGGAGTATCTTATTTAAGCTTATGCTCCCCAAAGCCTGTTTCTAATTCTGTGTCCAGAATTACAAGATGCTTTTATTCATGTTTGCCTAGGCTTCCCTTATTTAGGGACTTTTAAAGCTTCTTTATGCTTTTCCAGCTTTTTACCTCTTCCCAACTGCTTTCCACCTCATTGGGGAAATCTATATTTTTCCTCAAAAATCTAAATTTGAAATAAATTCTTTCAAGGATTTTTGAAATATTTTTGGGGAAAGTCTTAGCCTCTTTCCATACCTCATGGATTTGGCAAGTGATCTCAAAATTCTCATTTGGTCAATATGCACAGAATTATTTTATTTATTTTTCATAATTAAATAATTAATTACATCCACACAATACTTATCCATTGGGGTCCACTCCCCTTTGGATTGAAGTTCAAATGTCTAACTTGAAAGAAAAACATAAAACTAGGGGTGTTACATATTCCCCCTCTAAAAACAAACACCGTCCTCGATGTTGACAACTAACTACTAGAGTTCATTTTGCAAATAGATATGGATATTTTTCCATCATCTCAGCTTCTCTTTCCCATGTAGCTTCTTCAGCAGTAAAGTGCTTCCACTGCACCTTTACTCTTGCTACTGTTCGGTTCCTCAATTTAATTTCTTCTCGCTCCAATATTTGAAGCGGCTCTGGAAGGAACTCCGCTTCTGGTTCCACCTGTATCACATTCCAATCCACAATGTGAGAAGTGTCATGTATATATATTTTTAATAACGAAACATGAAACACATCATGAACTTTAACATGGGGTGGTAGGGCCAGTTTATAAGCCACTGGTCCCACCCTTTCTAACACCTCAAAAGGTCCACAGTATCTAGGAGCCAATTTTGCACAACTTCCAGCATAAAGTGTGCTCTTTTTGGGTTTAATACGCAGGTACACATGATCACCCACTTTGAACTCTCGATGTACCCTCTTCTTATCAGCATAGTTTTTCTGTCGATCTTGTGCTATCTTGATGTTTCTTTGTATTTGTTTGACAATCCTTTCCATTTCTTGTAAAGTATCTGGTCCCAACACTAGCTTATCTTCAGGTTGGCTCCAACTTAAAGGAGTACGACACTTCCTTCCATAGAGTGCTTCAAATGGACTCATTTTGATGGAGGATTGATAGCTATTGTTATAAGAAAATTCAGTTAAATGCAAGTAGTCTTCCCATTTTGATGGCCTATCCATCACATACATTCTCAGCATATCCTCCAAGATCTGATTTGTTATCTCTGTTTGACCATCTGTCTGAGGGTGATAGGCAGTACTAAAATTCAATTTAGTGCCCATGCCCCCAAACAGGCCTTTCCAGAAGGCAGCTGTGAACTTAGTTTCTCTATCTGAAATAATCATTTTGGGGACCCCGTGCAGCCTGACTATTTCTTTTAGGAACACATCTGCTACTTGGGCTGTCCCAAAAGTAGATTTCACAGGGATGAAGTGTGCAGCTTTTGTTAAAGTGTCCACCACAACCATCACTGAGTCATGCTGGTACTTTGTTCTGGGTAACCCGATTATGAAATCTATAGAAACAGTGTCCCATTTCCATTCTGCAATTGGCAAGGGATTTAAAAGACCAGCTGGATGCTGATGTTCAACTTTAACTAGTTGACATTCCATGCACCTAGCTAAATATTCTGCTACATCCTTTTTCATTCCTAGCCAAAACAATTTCTTTTTCAAGGCTGTAAGCATTTTCTGATATCCCGGATGCCCTGCATATGGCTATTTATGATATTCATCTAGGATCTCTTTTTTCAAAGACTCTACATTGGGGATATACAATCTGTTTTTATAGCAGATCAACCCTTTCTGGTTTTGGGTGTATTCAGCCATTTCTTTCTTCAGTATTTTCATTTGTAGCTTCTCATAGTTTGGATCCTGATCTGCTACATTTTTAACTAGTTCTTCTAAATCAAAACTAGCACTACTCCCAATGTTGTTTATGTTTTGGCAAGCATTTCTGCTTAGCGCATCAACAATTTTGTTTTCTTTCCCTTGGATATGTTTTATGTCCATATCAAATTCACTCAGAAAAGACAGCCATCTGGCTTGTCGAGCATTCAAATCTGTTTGAGAAAAGAAATATTTGAGACTAATATGATCTGTCCTCAATGTAAATTTTTTTCCAAGAAGATAGTGTCGCCACATTTTCAAGGCATGAATTACAGCAGCCAATTCCATATCATATACATTGTAATTCTGTTCATGTTTATTAAGTTTTCAAGATTCATACGCAATAACAGAATTTTCTTGCAACAACACTCCTCCCAATCCCTCTCTACATGCATCAGTACACACAACAAACTCTTTGTCAGGATCTGCAATCTTCAGTATAGGGGTTGTAGTGAGTTTTAAGTTTAGTTGTTCAAAACTGTTTTGGCATTTTTCAGTCCACTCAAATTTAGTACCTTTTCTCTGTAGTGAAGTTATGGGATATGCTATTGCAGAAAATCTTTCCACAAATCTTCGATAATAACCTGCAATTCCCATAAATGATCTCACTGCTGAAACATCAGTCGGCACTGGCCATTCTCTAATAGCCTTTATTTTCTCAGGGTCAACAGTGAATCCTTGTTCAGAAATAATATGCCCCAAGTATTGAATCTTGTCTTTATAAAATTCACATTTACTGAATTTGGCATATAACTGGTTTTCTTTCAAAGTTTGCAAAACAATCCTTAAGTGTTCTTTCTACTCTTCCTCACTTTTTGAATAAACCAGAATATCGTCTATGAACACTAGTACAAAATTATCCAAGTACTTGTTCAAAACGATGTTCATTAAGCACATAAAAGTGGCAGGGGAATTTGTCAAACCAAAAGTTAGGACTACAAATTCATAGTGACCATACCTGGTTCGAAATGTTGTTTTACTAATATCTTCCTCCTTAATTCTGAGTTGGTGATAACCAGTCCTCAGATCAATCTTAGAAAATACTGAAGCCCCTCTTACCCGATCAAAAAGGTCATCAATTATGGGCAATGGGTATCTGTTTTTTATTGTCAACTTATTCAGTTGATGGTATTCAATGCAAATTCTAAAGGTTCCATCCTTCTTTTTCACGAATAGCACCAGTGCTCCCTAAGGAGACACACTCGGTCTGATATAACCTTTATCCAACAATTCTTGTAATTGCATTTTCAACTCCATGAGTTCGGGGGGGCTCATCCGATAAGAGGCTCTGGAAACAGGGGTTGCTCTAGGCACCAAATTGATTGAAAAGTCAATCTCTCTTTTGGGGGCAAGATGAGGAATCTCATCTAGAAAAACTTCTTTGAAATCCCTTACCATTAGTAAAGTGTCTAGTAGGTTTTCTTTAGGTTGCTGTCCTAATTCTTCAACATGTACATCATATACTTGATAACCTTTTCTAGCTGTTCTTTTTAATTGCAGAGCTAATATTTGTCTTACAGAGATTGGTTTTGGTTTTCCTTTGAGTATAAAGGGTCTCACCTCCTCATCTATGCAATGCAGATTTTTATCCCAACAGTTCATCATAGCCTTTCTCTTTTCTAACCAGTCCATTCCTATCAACAAATCATATGAGCCTAAGGGAAGAATGTTTAAATTTACTTCTGTCTGAAAATAATTTAATTTAATTGTTGTTTGAGGTAACTTATGAGTTACTTTTCTCTTGGTGCTAGTGGCTAACTGGACCAACTAAGACTGCTAAAAATTTTCAGTCTTGAGATTGCATTTCTCTACAACTTGTGGACTAATGTAACTCAAAGAAGCACCCGGATCAATCAAAACTGTAACAGATTGGTCAACAATCTTACCTTCCATCTCGACCAAAGTAGCCTGGTGTTTTGCTTGTCAGTTCTCCAAGGATGCACTGATAGTCGGTATATTCCTTGCTATATCATTCACTGTGGTAGATTCTCAATCCCTCATAATCATCTGAATATTTTGGTGTGGACAGTCCCTTAACAGATGAGGTTCTCCGCAGCCCCAACATTTCAAAGGCTCCCACATTTTAACTGTTCCTTCCTTCTTATTATCTCCATCTAGTTGTTTTGAACCAACTTGGGACTGAGAAATTTGACTTTCTTTTGGCTTATTAAATTTTTTCCACTGATGATCCCTACAAAAGTTCTTCAAGTAAGCTGGTTTCTATTTCTTTCCTTTCAATTCACCCTTGTTTACCCAGCTTTTCCCATGCTCATCCTTTCCTTTAAACTGCTGGTAGCATAATCTAGCTTTCCTCAGCACTTTGTCCATATTTTTTGGATTATCAAACTCTATTTTCTCCTTGTACACAGCAGGCAAACAGTTCAAAAACCTTTGTACCTTTTCCTTCTCTTCACGAATATAAGGAACATACCTTAGCAAATTTGTAAACTTGGTGACAAACTCATATATGGTGAGTTGTCCCAATCTGAGTTCGTGGAACTCCTTTGCTTTATCATCATAATAACATTCATTGAAATAGCGGTTTTTAAACTTGACTTGGAAATCTTCCAAAGTCACTATTTTTTCATCAATGGCATGGACCATTTTGTCTCCTCCCACCACAAGGTAGCCTTACCCTGCAACTGGTAGACAGCTAATCTGGCCTTCAGATTTCTCTCCTATTCATAGACCTGGAAATACTTAATCATATTCAACAACCATGCCTCAGCGTCTTCCTCCTTCTCCGCATCATAGGAGGGAGGCTTAATCTTTTGGAATTCCCCCTGTAATTCCTTCTTCTGTTTAGACTAATGTCTAGTAGTGTCATCCTCCTCAAATTCATCAGAGAACTTGCCCTTCTTCCTTTTTTCGGAACCTTCACCTTCTTGGCTGTTCCACGAAGTCAGTTCTCTTATGAGCTTTTCCTGCTCCTCACTGGCTAATGACAGCCTGTCATTCTGGCTTCTTAGCTCAGCCATATCCCGTTGCAACCTATACAACATAGCCATCAAAGGAGCGTTGGGATCTAGCGTGTTATCTTCATCATGCAAATCGACATAAATTTCATCTCCTTCAGCTATTGACTTTTCAGATCCAGTACCACTGTACATTAAACAAAACAACATCAGTAATTTTTTTTTTTTCAACAAGAAATAATTTATACAGTGAGCACAACAACAACCCAGTTTTTCTAACACGAGCTCTGATACCATTTGTAATGTCTCTCCACTTAACCATAATTTTTTTTTTTCAATAGGTCTAGCCTTTAATATTGTGTGCCAATATGTATTTCCCATATACTATTATTTGTTTTATATATGGGTTTATAGTTTGAAATTTTGTGACACATCTCACTCTTATTGAATTCCTTTATAACATTATTCACTATAATTCAAGGTTATTATCTTACTAACCCTTACATTATACTTATAGTGCATTTATTTACCTTAAAATATAATATACATTTACCATACTTCGAATTTCCATATTATAATACCTTAATGTAATGGTTGTGAGAATATGTTTATATATATATCAACAAATCCAACCTTAACTTAGGATTGTGATACATATAACAATTCGAATATGAATAAACCTTTGTTGTAACGATGGTTTAATATTTTTTTTCGTGTAGCAAGTATATCAAATCATTGTACTTGTCCATCGTTCCAACCCAACGAAGACGTCTTTACTCATTGGGTTTGTAAATATAATGTTTAGGGTTTTAAGGATTGGAATAGTCCTGAGGCCAGTACAAGTCTACCTACCATTTACTCTCTCTTTTAATGTTATGTCGTTTCATTGGTACTTCATTAAATTTCGAGTATTGTTACGATGTGTCTCGGGCAAGTTATCATTTATGAGGATCGACATATGGAGTTTCGTAGAGTTGTTGGTTTTGGTGAGTACTATTGTATTAACTCGTCGATCTATAGGCTAGTACTATGAAGATTTTCTTGTCTTTCGAGGCCCTTTGCAATCGGTATCAACTTGATTTGGGCATCGCTCTCCACGTGGACAGTGGAGATAAGAAATGAAATAGGGTTTTTACTCAGTATATTATTCGATTCCTTCACTCTGTAGTTTCATTTGTCATATGAGAGATTTATCAGAGGACACAAAGGTTCCTCTATTCTTCTGCATTTAATGTCATCTATCAGGAGTGCCATTACACAAATCTCATGCAGACTCTATCGTGTCGAATGCTCAACGTTCCAGGTAACCTTCATACTGGTTCTTGTTATAACCTTCTAGCTTCATGTATTTGTATTTCCTCTTTCAAGATGTATATGAAGATACATTATACGGCTAAACTCGATTTAAAGTCTAGTTCATTCGATTTCTTCTCAGTTTGTTTTACGCCTATGTGTTAACTTTCGTATTCATAAGAATATCGACTATATATGTAAGTTAAGGAGAAGTAATAAAAAAAAATTTCTATCTCGGCTTGAATTTCACTTTCATTTGAGTATTTTTCCATAATGTCATAACAATAGAGCTGACTTCCTCTTCATTTGAGGTTTCATTTCATATGCAATATCATTGCTAACTGAGTCGTTATGAAGTAAAACCCTCATTGTTATACGTTGGGTTGTTGAGAGATTCAAAATATCCGTCTAATATTTTTTTTTCATATTTTTATAGGTATATATTCTCAGCATCTCCCTTATTATTGTTATCCCAAAGTTTCCCTCAGTCGCTCATTGTGATTTTAACGCAGAGTCACCAGCCCGATTTAGAATTACCTTCCTATGTTAATTTACTCCCCTCTAGAATTTCGTTTTATAACTTGAAATGAATCTAAATATTGCAATGCTAACATTGTATCTCAGGCAGAGAATTTCTCATATCGGTTAGGTTTATCTTATGGCCACAGAGACTCGTTTCTCAGGTATTTACTTATAATAAGAAATTTTCATATATTATTATCCATATTACTAAACTATACATTTTATATACCTAATTCGTTTCGATTTATCCTAGAAAATTTGCGAGCTATTTCGCCATTGACCCTGGATACGTTTATACTTATTCTGTCTCTGTAATTTCTTATTCGATTCTTATTTTTTCGTAAATGGAACTCTATAATGGTTTACGTCAACACGTACTTAATTATTTTCTCTTTTGTATTTTTGTAGGTAAGTTCTCCCTTCTGTGATTTTTTTCCTTTGGGAAGGAAACGTATGTATCTTTTTACATGGACCAATGATAACGATTCTCCTCTCGTTTGTCACAGGTCGGCATCTAATTTCCTATTGGGAATAATTTTTCCCAATTTCTTGTTTAGCATTTTCCACAGACTCATATTAATTATGAACCATCACAATAACCCCCACTGAGTTCTCTGGGAAAAATAATGCCAACTATTTTGTAATTTATATAACAGAGCTATAGGAGATATTCTATCATAAATCTCTGAATTGAGTTTAATTTCGAACATTTCTCCAGGAAAATATATATATGTATAAGGATTAATAACTTTTTTTGTTGAATATTGCTTATCAATATTCTGTGGAATAAATGTTCTGATATACACTGGAATTATCTTTATGAATAACTTCAGCTGAATATTTAAATTAATTGATGGGATGTTGATCAATTGTATTTTGATTTAAATTATTCTGATATTTTATACCCTTTTATAACAGAAGTAAATCGCACTAAAATGTTTCACTTCTGATTTTCTGTACTAATCATTATAATTTTATTTATTAATTTCATTTGATATGCTCCTTTTTATAATATAGATTATCATTTCTTTCTGCAATGGTAATACAATACATTCCATTATGAATATTCTTAAATTTTCTCTGTACTTTTGCATATACATAATTTCTGTAATTTTTTTCACAGGGAGTAGAGATTTCAGCTTCCCTAAATGTAATTTAAATCATACAGAGACAGATTTATTTTCTCTCTCTTATGCAGAATATACAGTAGCTTCTATCATTGTTCAATGTGGTTAGCATGATTGTATTAATGACTTATCTAGATATATTTACTTACCACATAACTATATTATTTTGCTAGGAGTCTTTATTCTTGAAATTTCTCTAACACTAGTTACTCAACTAAAATCTTAAAGTTTTTAACTAGTTAGTTCTGCATGTATATATGTATACCACTTGTTATCATAGAATATTTTTATTTCTGTAAATTTACAGAAGCAGATTAAAGTTACAACTTTAATGATTTATGGGAGTAGTATAAATCTCCATATTTAAACCATTAGCAGGTTTAGAGCTTTCGGATGATTTTCCCCATAACTCCTATTCCTACAACTATATAGAATTGAGAGGATTAATTTCTTCTAAACAGTTATGTTAAATGTAAGGGATACCAATTTCAGAATTTTGAGGTATAATAGCATCTACAGTAATTAACCATATTTCACAATAACAGGTAATTTAACCATTCATAAGAATTGTGGACATACCACTTATGAGCCATCCCCGGTCCTCCCGACCTTAGACTGCTTCGCCTCTAGGGCCTCCCCTAAGTGAGATCCTCTCCTAGAACATACCAACTTTCAATCTATTCTACGGTAGCTTATTTAAGCTTATCTTTGCTCAAAAACTGTTTCTAATTCTGCGTCCGAAATTACATGATGCCTTATTCATTTTTAGGCTTCCTTACTTGGGACTTTCAAAGCTGCTTTCTTCTTTTTGACTTTTTACCTCTTCCCAACTACTCTCACCTTATTAAAGAAATCCAGTTTTTCCTCAATATCCTAAATTAGAAATAAATTCTTTCGAGGATTTTTTTTTTTGAAAGATTTTTAGGGAAAGTCTTAGCCTGCCTGGATTTGGCAAGTGATCTCAAAATTCTCATTTGGTCAATATGCACAGAAATATTTTGTTTATTTTTCATAATTAAATAATTAATTACGTCCACACAATAATTATCCATTGGGGTCCACTCCCCTTTGGATTGAGGTTCAAATGTCTAACTTGAAAAAACATAAAACTAGGGGTGTTACGGTCACACTAACTCTTAAACATGAATAGAATTTAAGTGTCTTTTCTTAAATATCATGGAGTTTTAAACATAGATCATTCTATAAAACAATACCCTTAAAAATCAATCACACTAGGGATATTTAACATAATTGATAAAACTAAATTATTAATTTATATTTTAGATATTAATAGGTAGTAGTGTGAGAAGATAACATACATTGTAATCAATAGTGTGGTACCTACTTATTTTATCAATGCATTTCGGATATATGTGGAAAAAATAGCAATATATGCAGTGTTTATAATAATTTTGCATTTGCTATAAATGAACCTACTGACTACTAGAAGTGTATATTCTCTTTATCAGTGTCACGTTTCCATCCATTTCAATTAATTGTAAATAAAAATAACCTTATGGGTAGTCCAAAGGGAGTCATAACCATGAATAAAATGGAAAATATATTTACGAGAATTTTTTTTGTTAATGTCTAAGAATGTTACTGCAGTTACTCATAAACTATTTTTATTTTTATTTAATATATGAACAAAACTTTGTTTTCTGTGTTAAATGGTTCGATTGTAATCCTAGGAAATGGGTTTATTGGTTATGGTCAATATTATTCTATTGCTAAATTATAATTGTCCATCAATTACATTTAGAATGTTAGTCACACATTGATTATGTAGCAGTGTACATTATGAAAGTAACTAGTTGCTGTGTAGTTTATGACATTGTATCTATTACATTATGGTACCAAAACTAAGAAATTGGTAGTTTCAAAACTATGTACATGACATTGTGTTGTGAAAACAAGAAGTTGGTGTGAAGTTGTCTTCTTTCATGGAAGATCTCCATTGGATTATTTTCGTGTTTGATCAAACTAGCTGATATGTATAGCATGCAATGATGGGCTACCCTCTAACAGCAAATCTGAAGGTTTCCACCAATTTCGCGGAAGGTTTCCAACAGTTTCCATTCAGTGGACAGTAAATTTAATTTTCAAGCTTATTTTTTATTATGTTTTTATCTGTCATGTGTTGAAAAGATGATTAAATTCATGTATATTTATTAGTCAAAATATCATTTTAGGACAACAATGCTGTCGAAAGGTACATTTATGTATTATTAGTGAAGAAATCTTTTATGATTAAATTTATGTAGTATTAGTCAAGATATTTTTTAGTACAATAATGTTGTTGAAAGATAATTTATCGAAAGGTACATTTATGTATTATTAGTGAAGAAATCTTTTATGATTAAATTTATGTAGTATTAGTCAAGATATTTTTTAGTACAATAATGTTGTTGAAAGATAATTTATCGAAAGGTACATTTATGTATTATTAGTCAAGATATCTGCAAGATAATTTAGATGATTAATTTATGCATTATTAGTCCAGATATCTTTTGGTATAACATTGTTGTTGACATGTTGTGAAATATAATTTTAACTTCACTGTAAATATTAATATCATACGTTAAGTGAATTATTGACTCGCTGGTCTGTTACTAAATAAGAATAAAATGATATCCAGTGAAGATAATGAAAAGGCAATGATTGATTGATTTACTTCATTTCATTTCGTGGCTGGAAGACGACAAAACGCTGCAATATTTACTTCATTTCATTTCATTGATGTATTAAAGTTGGAAAAACGCTGCAATATCTGTTGGTGCAATGTCTCCACTGCCTTTATTACTAAAAACAAAAAACCAAACATTAATTTGATGGTGCTTAATATTGACCTCAGCCACTGCCAATCCGTCATGGCTGCAAGACGACATTACACAGTGGAATTCGTCGTGGCTGAAAGACGACAACATCCATCACCGAGTTGGACAAAGGCTGAAATAATGTATTAAAGTTGGCTGGTCTCCACCAATAATGTATTAAAGTTGGTTGGTGCAATATGTCGGACCACCAATGTGAGAGTAGAGCACTTTGTACGACTGGATTGAAGATTTAACATATCTGCTACGAGCCATCTTCATTATCTTAATTTTTGTTATTATTTGTATTTATGTCCAATGGAGCCTAGCACAACTCCCAACCCTTTCGTTTCTTAAATTCATTTGAAAAAAAAAAGAAAAAAAAGAAGAAGACGTGAAATCACTAATAAGACCACATAGTTCAAAACATATTGTGAAACGCTTAAAAGCTTTATTTTTATTTACTTTAATTACTTCATAGAATTTACACAAATCGATTAACAAATTTTTATTAAAAAAATTAAAATAAAGACTATGTCAAACTATTTTATCGCGTGATGTATCATTTTTTCAACATTTATTTAAAAGAAAATTTGAAAGTGATTTGAATCATGCATCCATGATTTGATATAATTTGACATCATATGATAAAACTATTGAGTTTTATTATTTTTAGGGACAAAATTTTATTAATTTTAAAGTGCACTATTTCACATCCCTTTATCATTTATCATATTCTGAAGTTAATTTAATGTTAGATAATGGATTCGTAAAAAAAAAAATAAACACATGAAAATAAATGTGAGCTAAATAAATTTAGATATAATTGGACATAATTTGAGAAATATGATTTTAGGAATTATTTAGCATTTTGTTACATAGATGTATCGCAATATTAATATAAATCGATTATGACAACAAATATATACTTGTAGACCATAACTTACCGAACTAATGGTTATCCAACCCACCATGTCTCATTAAGTTTTTTCTATGCTATGATATGACTATGGGTAAGGTTACATTAATTTCTATTTATGGCACCTCGACCCAGCAATCAACACATATCCAAACTCTCTAAAGGATGCATTGTGTTCGTCCATTTAGCATGTAGCTTCTCGAGATGTGGTTCTCCGCAACTTGGCTTATTGAACAGTGCAGATTGGTTTGGGAGGTTAGAGAGAAACTAACCAACCCCTCTCCCGCTTCTGAACCTGAGTTGCATGTCCCTTGTTCCATTTTTTCACTCTCTGCTACCAGTAAGGGTTTGTTCTTATGTCAGATTTCTTAGAAAGGTTCCATCGACCTCTTGCTCTTCTATAGGGGGAGAGGCGTCGAATCCAGTACCTCGTAAGGTTTCGAGCCTTAGTCTCGTTTGTTACTAAAGTTGTTTGGAATTATTCATTCATTTTTCGCTTCTCTTATAAATGACTACACTGGTTGTCCATGCAACAATATCCTTTTCTGCGTTTTTTCTCCCAAGGAGATAACAACATCCTAGCTCCTATGTTATGGAAAGTATATATTTACTTACCTAGCGGCTGGGGCTTACGTTCTTTACACTGGGTTTTCCCTTACAGTTCAAGTGTTGGCGATATTTGACTGTAGGTGCAATTTCCTTGACATGGGTTTCCTTAAACAATCATGTTGTTAGTCTCATGAGTGTGGCCTCCTCATTACTACTCATTAGAAAAAATTACTCTATTTATTCATTGTTATAAGGTTGGCGATTAAAATATCACCCCTATTTTTTTGACTCTGTATAGGCACATTTTCTTTAAGCCTTTAATCTGTTCATACCTGGTTATTCTGTCTTCCTAAGAAGTGTCTAACATCTCTTCTCTTGTACCAGGTGTGTATTTTCTCTCTTAGCTTCTGGTTGGGATGTATAGACATAAATATTTTCGAACGATTTTATGGGAAAAACGCTATGAGGGTTAGGTTAAATAGTCTTGTCTCTATTCGATATCCCTCCTTTGTGAGGTTCTTACAGTTAAAATTATAGGTGTTAAGGGTTTATTAGTCCTCGATTGTAAATTGATGGTGCATGATACAAACGACTGTTTTCTTAATGAAATTGATATGCTAGTCTTTATTAATCCCGAGCTTCACTCTCACTTGTTATAAATATTACATACTATTTTGATTATAACATGGAGTTGTTACTTTAGGTTTTATTGGATTTCATTATTGATGGTTATTGTGAATGACATACAGTTCTTTCTGAGTATTCAGCCCTTTTTCAGTTATTGAGTAAATAATCATTCGAAATCTCAATTTTAGTGTCTGTTCTTATTTTCTTTTTACAGTTAACAGTTTCAAGTTAAATCATTATGGAAATTATGAAGATAATACATTTTTTTTTTATGAACAATTTGTTTTGTGGAGAATTACATGTGCTAGTTGGCCTTTTAATTAACTCATGTATTGACTTTGTGTCCCGTTTCATTCTGATGCAATTCTTGGTAAAATTTTCTGTTGGTCTCCACTTTGGTGAGACAAGGATTTTTTTTGGATTTCCAATCCCTTGGCTAGACCTGGAAACTAACCTTTCATTTTATATAACCCTACATTACTAGGTTATTCACCTTCTATTACAACTTGACATTACTGGTTTAACATGACACCAATTCATAGTTTTATTATGATTAAACTTGCAAAAATGGAATTGTTCCCTTAACGGATGCCTTAACAACAACAGGCCAGGGACTAACCGACTTCCCCAAGCTTTACAACTATTAAGATATTTAAATAATTTACTTTATCACCTGTGACATGCACAATTTCATAATAGAACCATGGTTCAGTCTACAGTTTAATCGTTGGAATAAATTGTTCGCTTATATAGGGCCCAATATTCTAGACTCCCTTTCTTACCTATATTAAGAGCAATATTCCTACTAAAGCATTACTCTGTAAATATATCATCAAACCCAGAGAAATTATATAATTTTTTAAGGGTACTTATTTGAATTAAGTCGGTTTCGTCAACCTCAAACCCCAACTATTGGGGTAACAATGCTCCATCGAACCTAGATACCAGTCTTCCTCACTACATCTACCCCTGATATAACCTCACACCAATAGTAGCTTATAGGGTAGAACCACATTTTCTAATCATAACTTCACTTAGCCAATTTTAGATTATGAAATTCCAAGCTAGTGACTAACTCCACTAGCTAACCAAATCTAGAGTTTTTTCGTTTTCTATCAAAGTTTTCCTTGTGAGTGCTCTGCTTTCATGCCTCATGTTCCAATTATCTTCTTGGCTTTCTTTTGATATTTTTTCATGTTCTCCCCTAGAGAGCTTGGGTAGGTAACTACCTCACCCATAAGTTTTGTGCTATCTATGAATGATTTGATCTAAAACAGGTGTGCACAAAGGAGCAAGGAAAAGATGCAGATCTGAAAGATCTAAAGTATGGTATCATATGTGCTTATTTGATTTTCTCGTTGAAAATTTGTAAGAGTGATAGATCTGTGGTGATAATGATGCTCTGACATGAATGTGTGACAGTAAGGTTTGTGATGTCTGTGTTGTGGTTGCATTGAAGACATGATTTAGTGATTACATATCTCTACATTGGTTTTCCTTTGAGAAGTAGTGTACATACGTAGATCTCCTTCTAGATAGTCATGTATACATTTTGTGAAAGTTCATAATTTGTAAGTAGATGTCAAGCATTAGAAGCGCGTACATACGTGGATGTGTTTTGTAATAGTTACGTATGCATGCTAGGGTTTTTCAGTATGAGTTTTTGATGATGTTTGATAAGTCTTTTTATGTTTTTTGTTATCTATCAATGAAGTACTTATTATAATAATTTGTGTTTGACAGTATTGGATGGGGTTTAACTGATTATGGAATGGAATGTTGACTAGAGATGATACTACTGTGTCGTGATATGTATTTGGTTTAGTGATCTGTGATGATTTCAACATGTGATTGATTCAGTGGTAATTTTTTTCAAATCTAGTTATCAGTGTTCGAGATCTCTAGGCAGGTCTTATTCGAGGTAAGCACATACATGCGCAGGTATGATTCAGAACAATAACATATACTTTTTGACATATAATTGATCAGGGTTTGTAGTGACAAGATATGATTTCTATAATGAACACTATATGGTATGGTATTCTTATGAATGAATGTGCATTAATGTGATCTGATATGGATTAGTTATGGTTGATTAAGATTGAGTCATTGATTTTATGATTCAGTTGGTTTAGTAATTGGGTAGTAGATTTCATTGTTGGGTTTTAATGTTGGAATTGGATCAAGTTTGAAACATTCTAAAAAGTGATCCACAAGGAGAATTCTTCAGAAAGGGGTTTGCAGCTTCATTCCAGTAGGAGCTAGAGAACTAGAGAAGGTTGTATCCTTCTACAGGTAGGTGCCTACGTGTTGGTTAGACTCTGCACCAGTACAAGATTGTAAGAAGTTTCCCTTTTTAATAAAATAAGAATACATATATGACAACAATGGCCATTTTCTCCCACATTAGGTTTCCACCTAAAATACTAGTGTTCATGTGTTGATATGGTTTTTGTGTGTTGATGTTCTATCTCGTTTTTAACTGCTCATACCTACTAATTAATTGATGAATGATGAAGTAATGATGCACTCATTAATGCTGAACAAATGATGAAATTAATGATCAGATAAGTTATCTAGATATATGCAGGTTTCTTTAATAACAGTCGCGTACGTACGCTAGTTTCCTTTATAACAGTAGCATATATAAATCAATATTAGAAATTGGAAATTGAAGTTTGTAAAATATTAATTCACTTCGCTCCTCCCCGTACTTTTCCTAACAATTGGTATCAGAACAGGTCCTTCAGAAGAAGCTTGATCACTTGAAGGGAGATTCATCAAGATGATAAATCAATAGGGAGTATCTTCTATTTGCACCATTTTTTAATGGAACGAACTTCGTTTTCTGGAAAGTCAAAATGAGAGTGTAGCTACAGTCACTTGGAGTTTATTTTTGGGAAATCGTTGAATTAGAATTTTGGGAAGTTTGGCATAGTTATAATTTTTGAAGGTCATGCATTGAAATATTGCAAAGGATATATGGGACAAGATCATCCAAATCTATGAAGGTGACACTAAGGTAAAGAGTGTCAAACTTCAAACATTTAGAATTCAATATGAAACTCTCATAATGCATAGTGGTGAAAGTATTGCAAGTTTCCTTCTTTGGGTATATTAGATTATTAATTCATTGAGAAATATTGGTGATGGTGTAAAATATTCGATGCTTGTTGAGAAAATCCTAAGATATATAACCTAAAAAGTTGATTCAAAAGTCTCTTCCATTGAATAAATGCATGATTTCGATAATATTACTATTGAACAACTTCATGGGATCTTAACAAGTTATGAAATGAGAGAATAGGGTCCATCAAATATTAGAGAAGCAACATTCAAAGCTACTTATAAAGGAAAAGAAAAGGAGGAGCTTAAGGAATCAAGCTACATATCAAATGAAGAAGAGGCAAATTTTGTGAAGAAATTCCAAGTAGGAATTGGAAAATTTAGATGTAAATTTCCTATCAAATGCTTTGCTTGTGGAAGAGTTGTTCACTATGTTGCTAAATTCCCTTATAAAGAAAACCATGGGAAAGGGAAGAATTCTACAAAACTAAATGTTATATGAAGGTTTAAAAACAAGAAAAGTTTCTACACACATGAAGATAGTGATGGTGTTTCAAATGATGAAGAAGTTGATTATGATTAAGAATATCAATTACTTCTAGAAATATTGATGGTCGAAAGAGTACTAGTGGAGGAGAATTTTATTTGGGAACTCGCTTGGTATTATTCTTCAACAAAAAAAAGAAAGATGCATTGCTTTATCTAGTGCTAAGGTAGAATACATTTTTGTTGCATCTAGTGCCATAATTATTTCTAAAAATATTGTCATGCACTCAGAAACCAAACATATTCCAATGAAATTTCACTTTCTAAGAGAACAAGTGGTTGAAAAAAAAGTCAAATTGGAGTATGTTCCTTCAAAGGAACAAGATGCAGATATATTTACAGAGCCACTTCCACATGATTATTTTGAATATCTCAGACAAATAAGAGGAGTTATCTTGGCTTCATCACTCTGTTAATTATTTTGACAGATATTTCATGTTCAGGGGGAGTTGAGACTGTAAATTACTACATTTTACTTTCTGTACGTGGATTACATCAAGGACAATCACATATATACTTGAGTTTTGATCCACACAGTCATGTATGTTTCTTTGAGATGAAGAAAAATTGGGATAGACTCAGGGAAAGTCTTTGATATGCTCAATTTAGTTATTATTTCTGGTTTTGACAATGATTGGTTACGGTCTATTAATGATGCTTACTTTTTACTTAGACATTATATTAATTTATGATGATTCATGAGTTTCCACTATACGACTCTTTTTTATGGCTTTGCTGCTTGATGAGCTAGATATGGTCGGACTTGATAAGAGAATAGCTGGCACATGGGGGAATCACTTAATGAATCTCTAACAGATCATGTTCACACATAACATATTAAACAACATCCTTAATTTGAGTACATATTGAAAAATACCTCTAAAATTCACATATTTAACCCCCTACCAATATAAACCCAATACACCTTCCCAATTTAAAAAGCCCCTACTTTCAATATATATTGTAGTTATTCATTTTTTCATTAACTTTGAGCTCCATTTTTTATACTTTCCAATAAAAACCCTTTACCCCCTATATATTCCCCAATATCTTATGTCATTTTTTCCTCATTATATATCTCCTAATATGAACCGACGTGCTATGGTATTTCTCCCGTAGAGAAACCCCCATGAGCTGGCATAGGTTCAGTGGGAACATCTATTATACTTCTAATAACACATTGTTGTAATTATAGTTGCTTGAGCACTACTTGCTAAATGATGATACTTTTCATTGATTGTTGACATTGATGAACATATATGCTAAATATATTGTTGATGATGTTGTTTCTCAATTCTATGTCTTCTAATATTGAAGTTGCTTGGTGATGCTTGAAAGCATTGGTCATATATTGATGTTATTTCAGATTGATGCTACATCCTACTTCGTGATGGTGATGAAGATGTTCACATTGCAGGTTCCTTTAGGGTGTATGATGGTTTTTGATGACAATCATGGTATTTCTACCTCACTATTCAGGTCTTCTGTTTTGGTTATAAATGGCATATCTATCTCTTTATGTAAAGATCATGTAAATATGATGTAGGTGGATATTGGTAGCCGCCCACCTTGTTATAGGCCATTTTATCACATCAAATCAAAGTAAGCCTCCTAATGGGATCAATCAACATCCAATTCCCCTTTTCATCATCTTGCACAAATCCCCAAGTGATGTACCTCTCATCCCTAAAGTGCCCTATCTGATCCAGTTTGAGGACCAACACTCCCTGGAAACCTACTGGGGTGTGTTCACATACAACTTGCTCCACTATGGCTAGCGTTGGTCACTAGCAGGTTTCCTTCTTTTTAACTTGTGTTGGTTCTATAATTCTAGGATAACAAGTGGGATTCCGGAAGATTTAGCTTCTAGGAGTTTCACAACTTTGGGGTTTTCAAAACTTATCCTTTGATCCTATCCCTCCATCAAAGGTGGATCTAAAGCCCTAGAATGGTAATTGGATAATAACTCCTAACTTATCCCTCTCTCCTATCTATTTACCCTCTCTTATGCTAGAGGTAATGATTATATTTGGAGAATGATTGTTCCCTTATGTTGTTGCAGCAACTAGTTATCCTCGCATGCATAGGGTTACTGTAGGTACATATTGTGACAAGGAAAGGATGAGTCAAAAACTTGGAGGAGCTCTTCTACAAGATCAATTTCCACTTATGGTTGTAATCTCCTTCCATTTATATTAACTAAAATATCTCTCCATTTTCCTATATGTGATGTCTTTATTTCACCTATTTCAATATTATGTTGATCTATTGAATAGAGTTTTTAGATGATGCAGCATACATCTCATAGTTTCCTGCCTTTCATTATCTAATTGTGTAGGTTCTAATTTTAGCAGTCCTTGCTGGAATTGGAACTTCCAAGCTAAAGGAGTGAATCTTGCAACAATTTCCAGGTAGGCCTCACTCTGTCATCTATTTACTTTAAGGAAACAAATTGGGTTCCTTGTCTCTCTGTTGTTCTAGGTTGACCACCAAACTTATGGGAGATACCTTTTTCTACAATCGTAAATATTGTATAACAAATTGGCGACTATATTGTGGAACAAAGTATACCCTTGGTGGTTTTCCTTGTCCTTTGTCTTTTATTAGCTCCTTGACAGACCTTTGTTGCATCATCTAACCAAGAACAAACCTAGGAAGTGGCTTCATTCAACCTATTTTAAAATTTTTATGTCATAAACCTCTTTCCCAGGCCTAACGCTCCCCTAGTGCCTCTGACAGAGTATTACACCTCACCCTGGCCCACTGTGTCCTAGTGTTACAAAGCACTGGTTCCCTCCCTGTACAAGAGTTGGTCCCTATTTTTGCACAAGTTTTGCCTTGGTTTTTGAGCCTCTCATTCATCAGCCTTCTTCCAAATAAGCTTCCTTGAGGCTTTAGTGTCTTGTGGTCTCTCTAAAACCCCCATTCAATTTTCACTTGTGTTTGTTTTCCTTTGATACGATTTGGTTTCGATTTTTCTTTGTTCTTATCGTTTGTTGATTTGCAAACTTGTCTTATTTTATTTCTAGTTGCTTGGATGACTTGTTGTTTAAGTCCTCGTTATGAAAAGTATATTTCAATTAGTAATTAAAATTTGCATCTTAGTTTTCTTGATTTCAAAAATTAAGTGTGGTGGAAAGACAAAACTTTTATTTGGCATTTAGTGTTTTTCATGTGCATTAGATTAGGAATAGTTGCATTGAATGGAATATTACATCTTGCATCTTGTTTTCTACACATTTTGTGCTGCATATTGATTGTTTCTTTCCTTCCCTAGCTATATTTTTATTGAAAGAGAAAATATTGTTGTTTTCTCATGTTATATTTGCATTTTAGGATGTTCAGGTGACATTCGTGGTAAGCCCTAAAACTATAACTTAATCAAAGCTAAACAGTAAAATCTATTAAATCAACCTTAAGGAGAATTTGTAACATTATCACAAACATTTAGAGGTCTAAGCTAGAGACGTCTTCCGATATATGATATGGTATTCTTATGAGTGAATGTGCATTAATATGATCTGATATGGATTATTTATGGTTGATTAAGATTGAGTGATTAATTTTATGATTCAGTTGGTTCAGTAATTAGGTAGTTGATTTCATTGTTGGGTTTTAATGTTGGAAGTGGATCAAGTTTGAAACATTCTAGAAAGCGATCCACAAGGAGCAGTCTTCAGCAAGGGGTTTGTAGCTTCCTTCCAATAGGAGCTATAAAACTAGAGAAGGTTGTATCCGTCTACAGGTAGGAGCCTATGTGCTGGTTAGAGTCTGCACCGGTACAAGATTGTAAGAAGTTTCTCTTTTTAATAAAATAAGAAGACATATATGACAACAACGGTCGTTTTCTCCCACATTGGGTTTCCACCTGAAATACTGGTGTTCATGTGTTGATATGGTTTTTGTGTTTTGATGTTCTATCTAGTTTTTAACTGTTCATAGTTACTGATTAATTGATGAATAATGAAGTAATGATGCACTGATTAATGTTGAAAAAATGATGAAATTAATGATCAGATAAGTTATCTGGATATACGCAGGTTTCTTTAATAACAGTCGCATACGTATGCTAGTTTCCTCTATAACAATAGCGTATATAAATGAATATTAGAAATTGGAAATTGAAGTGTGTAAAATATTTTTTCACTCCCCCCCTCTCAGTACTTTTCCTAAAAATTGGTATCAGAGCAGGTCCTTCATAAGAAGCTTGATCACTTGAAGGGAGATTCATCAACATGAGAGATCAAGAGGGAGTATCTTCTATCTGCACCATTGTTTAATGAAACGATCTTGGTTTTCTGGAAATTCAGAATGAGAGCGTATCTTCAGTCACATGGAGTTTATTTATGGGAAATCGTTGAAGGAGGCTATCAGTATCCATCCTCCATTCCCACAGATGAGGTGGGAAATAAGTAATATGAGACCAATTCAAAGGTTGTAAATGTTATTTTGGGAAGTTTGGCAGAATTAGAATTTTTGAAGGTCATGCATTGAAATATTGCAAAGTATATATGGGACAAGATCATACAAATCTATGAAGGTGATAGTAAGGTAAAGAGTGTTAAACTTCAAACATTTAGAATTCAATATCAAACTCTTATAATTCATAGTGGTGAAAGTATTTCAAGTTTCCTTCTTAGGGTAGATGAGATTATTAACTCATTGAGAAATTGTGGTGATGATGTAAAATATTCAATGCTTGTTGAGAAAATCCTAAGATCTATAACCCAAAAAGTTGATTCAAAAGTCTCTTCCATTGAATAAATGCATGATTTGAAGAATATTACTATTGAACAACTTCATGGGATCTTAAAAACTTATGAGATGAGAGAATAGGGTCCATCAAATATCAGAGAAGCAACATTCAAAGCTACTTATAAAGGAAAATAAAAGGAGCGGCTTAAGGAATCAAGCTACATATCAAATGAAGAAGAGGCAAATTCTGTGAAGAAATTTCAAGTAGGAATTGGAAAATTTAGAGGTAAGCTTCCTATCAAATGCTTTTCTTGTGGAAGAGTTGGTCACTATGTTGCTAAATTCCCTTATAAAGAAAACCATGGGAAAGGGAAGAATTCTGAAAATGTAAATGTTATATGAAGGTTTAAAAACAAGAAAAATTTCTACACATACGAAGATAATGATGGTATTTCAAATGATGAAGAAGTTGAATATGATAAAGAATATCAATTACTTCTAGAAACATTGATGGTCGAAACAGTACTAGTGGAGGAGCATTTTATTTGGGACCTCGCTTGGTATCATGCTTCAAAAAAAAAAAAATATTAAGTACTTTATCTAGTGCTGAGGTAGTCTACGTTGTTGTTGCATCTTGTTTTACTCAACATCTATGGATGATGCAAACTTTGAAAGACATTCAAATCACTTGTACCTATTCTTTGTGACAATACTAGTGCCATAATTATTTCCAAAAATCTTAACATGCACTCAGAAACCAAACATATTCCAATCAAATGTCACTTTCTGAGAGAACAGGTGGTTGAACAAAAGGTGAAACTGGAATATGTTCCTTCAAAGGAACAAGCTACAAATATATTTACAAAGCCACTTCCATGTGATTATTTTGAATATGTCAGAAAAAAAAAAAGGAGTTATCTTGGCTTCATCACTCTGTTAATTATTCCGACAGATATTTCATGTTCACGGGGAGTTGAGACTATAAATTACTACAATTTAATTTCTATACGCAGATTACAGGAAGGACAGTTGCATTATGCGTGATTTTTTATCTACACAGTCATGTATGTTTCTCTGAGATGAAGAAATAGTGGGCAGAATCAGGGAAAGTCTTTGATATGCTTCAATTAGTTATTATTTATGGTTTTGACAGTGATTGGTTACAATATGTTAATGATGCTTAGTTTTTACTTAGACATTATATTAATTTATGATGATTCATGAGTTTCCACTATATGACTCTTTGTTATGGCTTTGCTACTTGATGAGCTGGATATAATCAGACCTGAAAAGAGAATAGTTGGCACACAGGGATTTCACTCAATGAACCTCTAACATATCATGTTCGATCATAGCATATTAAACAATACCCTTAATTTGAGCACATAATGGAAAATACCTCTAAAAATCACATTATTTAACCCCTACCAATATAAACCCAAAACACCTTCCCAATTTCTTTGGCAATGGATGTCTTTGATTTGAAATTATAAATGCAAATCTAAAAGATAGGTTGTTTTAGGCAATTCATTGATCAAGAAATTATTTTTGGTTTACAATTACTTTACATGGTAGGGTTTATCACAATAGGAAGAGTTGGGGGTATAAAAGCTTTTGGCAGATGGATATATAGTGCTTTGCAATGTCTCGTTATGGTGAAATGGGTTAACTTCTAGTTTATCTTTCATAACTACCAAGATGTATTAATCCAAAATTCACCAAAAGATGGAAAAGCGACCTAGTGGTATGGTAGTTGTGGACACTACATTGCTGCTTCTGCATTCTTGCTTAATGCAACCTTGGTTAGAGTCCGAGCTCAGTGGAAATTCTCATAGTTAGATTCATATCTATGTATTTCCAATGTAGTGTAGTGCGCACTTTGGGGATATATGTATTTCCAATGTACTATACTCTCGAATCTGGATTGTATAGTCGATAAAGAGTTCATGTATTTCCACTTGCACCTCAAGTGAAGGGTCATTACCTCTCACTGGATTATATTTATGGCTAAATTTTGTTATCTTTAATTTAATTATAATAAATATTTTTTAAACTTAATAATAATATATTTTATTTATTAAATAAAAGTTATATATTATGTAAATATTTTTAAACTTAATAATATTATTTTTTATTTATTAAATAAAAGTTATATATTATGTCAATATATTTTTAATTAATATTATGATTTGAATTTATTTTATTTATAACAAAATTTTATATATTTTAAGTTAAATTTATTATTAAGTTAAATTTATTATTTTAATAATAATTAAAATTTTAATAAATAATTTGATTTCTTTGACTATTAATATGAAATTATGTAAAGTTAAATAATTGAATTATAACTATAATTAATGTTAAAATGATAGATAGTAAAATTTTAAATAAATAAAATAATATGTAAATAAATATTATCAAAATTATTAATCTATTATGTCATTACGAAAAATATGTAGTTAAATTATAATTAAAATTATATATATATATATATATATATATATATAAAATGAACTTCTCATCTAAAAATATTAATTTTATAAACGTTTAAGTTACCAAAATTTTTGAAAATAATATTTAATATAAACCACACTTAACTCTTTAGCTTACTAAAAAGACCACATTAACATTTACACCTTTCCCTGAGTAAATAATTTTAATATCAAATAAATATATTATTCCTAATTTCAATCCTATAATATTAACAAAACTCCAGATCATTTAAAAATTTGTTATTATTTTTTTTTACTCTTTAGCTTACTAAAAATACCACATTAACATTTACACCTTTACCTAACTAAATAATTTTAGTATCAAATAAATATATTATTCCTAATTTGAAGCCTATAATATTAACAAAACTCCAGATCATTTAAAAATTTGTTATTATTTTTTTTGAATTTAAATAAATATTCGAAACATTTCAATATTTTGTAAATAACTTTGAACTTCACGAATATTAAAACGACAGGGGTTATGATGAAGATATGGGCAATTACTAGTCAGATTGTTTTATTCATTTTGTTATCGACTCTTATCTTTTACATAAATATTTGTAATTATATTTTCTAGTTAATTTTTTATATAAAATAAATGATAAATATTATTTAATTTTATTATTATTATTATTAGTTTATTTAGCTTTAATGCATTGGGAAGAATTTCTCAATAATCATTAAATGCTTTATTGTATCAGATCCAATGTTATACGATTGAAAGTTTTTCTACCTTTAGATGAGAGTCCTTTAACTGTTACCTAAATCTTAATTTCTGCAACCTTTCAACTTGTTCATTTTTATTAAACCCATGAACATATTTCTTTGCTTGTAAAGAAATCATCACTTTCGAGTGTTAAAGTTCTCCCTTCCAAATGAGGAATCCGATGAGCATTTTGCAGTTACTCCATGAAATACTAGAAGTTACTAAAATTTTAGCAAATCAATATTCCTAGGTTGTTGTAGATCTTTTATCCACATGGGAAGACATGACTCTATGTGGGTTTTTTTCTTATCCAATTCTAGATTGTACTCAGACCTTAGGAAATTGATAGAATTGCCACAGGAGACTCTTGTGAAGTTGCTGAGAAAATTGTTTGAAACTTCGAAGTCATGAACAAGTTCCATCTTCCTCAGTAACTACATTCAAAATGTGAGACATGTTTTTGGATTTCAATGAACTCCTAAGAAAAGTCACTCTAAAAATCTACACTGAACACGTAAGATATGTTTTTGGATTTCAATGAACTCCTATGAAAAGTCACTCTAAAAATCTACACCCAACATGTAAGATATGTGTAACGTCTACTTATCAAACGTTAGAAAAATATTTACATAACAGTAAAAAAAAATCTTTCATATCCTAACTAACATTCTAATCATATTAATTTAACCATCCTAACCTTATGTCCAAGCATGTAATAAAATGATCAATTGAGTTGAAAATATTTTACATATAAATAAGGGTCACTATACTCCCGTAACCCCTTGGGCTAGGCCCTCAGTATGAGACCGCATCACTTAAACATAAGTATGGTGTTTATTTTACAACCGTATTATATCACTTTTCGGTGACCTATCATATCTGTTATGGTTTGGAAAGAGACATAACATTGGTTTTGGTATATATATAAATCATATTACAATTGGATTACGGTACTCGAAATCTTTCATGATTTCATCTCACACTTAATTTGTCAATTAAATCTCCTGCCATCCTGCCGCATCAATGTCACCGGAGAAGATTAGCGAGGTACAACTGTAGATTCAATTTAATGAGGGTTTAATGATGTACTTACGGGTTTGGAATTTGGGCATTGCTTAGCCCTTGGGTTGTTTGTTTATCAACGAATCATAGTAGATTGGAGGTGGTTAGGGTGTAACCCTACCCCTCTCAAACCCTAACCATCTCATTTTTGTCACTCCTCTACCGACTCTGCAACTCCCGCCGCCATGACTATTCCTCCAACTGTTCTGTGCTGCGACGAGGTATGCACCCTCTCGTCCTTACCTGTCTGCATAGTAACGTCATTTTTTTATTCTTTGTCTTATGGCTTCGCATAGTTGTTCCTTCTCCACAGAGCTAATGGTTTTTCTTTTGTTTCCGCTTCTAGTTTTCAAAGCTTAGTTTTTATGCACTTTGGTCTTGTCACTGTGACAAAAATTTGTTCTCTGTCTGAGGTATCGCTTTAGTTGGAGACGCTCGCACAAATACAACGATTTTGGGTTTAGGTAAATGTTCATATCAGTGGAAATGTTTATGGCACTAGCTTACATCATTAATTCCTATAAATGTATTTTATTGACCTCGTGCCTTATTTGTGTTTGACAGGTTTGTCGTGCCCGTGTAAATGAGGTAATTTTCTTACGAGAAATGTGTTTATAAACCCATTTTTTGCCTTTCTTTCCTCTCGGTAATTTCATATTCATTGTTCTATTCGAGTTTCTGATATTTGGTTAATGTTTCTTGCAGGTGAGGTTACACCCCCATACTTCCTCCGTTGACAGTTCTTGGTTACGACTTTGCCTTACACAAATTCCTCAATGTTGGCTACAGGTACCCAATCTCCTCCGCTAGCTCTTATCGAGCTGCTTGCAACTTTTTCTAGGATTTTTCTTTAGTTGATATTGAGTTCTATTTGGAGCTTATCAATCCTTTTGTTTTTTTTTTCTCCTCCGAGCACCCGAAGGCTCTCTGCGAGGGCGTTTTTACTTATTTGAATTCAGGGTCTTTGCGTAACACCCAAAGAAATGGAGGTTAACCCCATACTGTTGTTTGGAAAATAGTATTTTGCATACTGTTTCTTTCTTACTATTTTCTCAATCTCGAGCTTGGCTCTCTCTAAATACTTAACTTATCATTGGTCTTTTCTTTAAGGCTTAACTTAATATTTTTCTCTTTATAAACTTTGTTCACATAATTTGTATTAATTAAGTCGAAACAGGCTGTCTGTCATGCATGCGACTATGCCATGCAGGCTTTCTATACCGAATTCAATTACCTAATTTCAAACCTATAAAATTAACAAAACTCCACATCATTTAAATTTTTTTTATTAATTTTTCAATTTAAGTAAACATTCGAAACATTTGAATATTTTGTAAATAACTTTGAACTTCATGAATATTTTACTGTAGTCTAAAAAACCCATAGAATAACTCAAAATAACCAGATATTTCGGTAAGATTATGAAAAATTTCGGCAGAAATTTTTTAAAATCTAGATTAAAGTCTTTAAACTTCAATATTTTGGGTGCCTGAGGGTTTTTTATAGTGCTAAATCCATTTCCACTGTAAAAAATGAAATTCGAAGACTACAACTGCATAGTTTTTTTAATTTTACCATAGGGGTCGGGTTATGATGAATATACAGACAATTACTCGTGTGATTGTTTTATTCAATTTGTTATCGACTCTTATATATTAAATAAATATTTGTAATTATTTTTTCTATTTAACCTTTTATATAAAAGAAATAATTAATATTAATTAATATATATATATATATATATATATATATATAAGTTTAGTTTGAAAGGACCTCTCTATGTCTTTCTGAATTTTAGGTAGAGTATTACAAAGGAGTTCTATGAAAATGTGAAAATAATCAAATTACAATGTCTAATTCATTTTCTACTCCAATAAGTTTTATAAAGCTTTAGAAAACTTTGTCTTATTTAGAACCACAATATTCTACTAATTTTGTGAAATGTCTATTCTTTAACATTTTTCCTTTTTCTACTAAATTCTACAAACTCTCTATTGAGCCCATTATTAATATATATTTTCTTCTATTTATTCCCCATAAAAGAAATTCAACAACATCAAGAATAAACTACTATGCATGCATTATCACTATTAGGATCATCTTGGCTTCATAATAATTTGTTTGTGAGAAAAGTAATTGTTATTGAACAATCCATCATAGTTTCTTCATGGCGCCTATCCATTGGCCACAATGGTGTTGATATGGACCATAGGCCACTCTTCCTTCTCAATGTTTATGTCCATGGTGGAGACAATTGACCACTCCTTAATAGTAAAATAAATGACTCTTTGATACTATGAACCTTCTACATGAAACCTTCAAATAGAAGCATTGCAATTATTTTGGGAAGACTAGAGTATGCCACCTTCAACACTGTATTGGAATCATAATCATTAATCCCTTGATTCAGTCCTATGTTTATGCCATCCAAGCACTAATTTCAATGAATTTTCCTAGCATCTTATTTCTCCTACCAATAGTAGAAAAACAAAAATTAGTGAATAAAAAAACTACTAAAAATCACATATAAATGACTATCTTTGGTCACATGTGTTGGAATTATGGCTAATGTCTTTTCCTTGATGGAAACCTACTTAATAAAGATGTAAACATTATAGTAACTGAATGATTATGCATAATGGAATAGATGTGATAGGTGAGATGGACAAAGGAATGTCAAGTTCAGAGAAAGAGGTATGATAAAAAAAAAGTGTGAAAAAGTGTACGCGTGTCTTGTAAAACAAGATCACGTACATACGTAGGTATGGTGAAGAGAAGTCACATATATATTTTGCAACATGGTAATTTGAATATCAAGGGTCTTTATTGTGGTATTGACCCATAGTAATGATCGTGACAACAGATATTTGATATTGTCAAAGAATACCATCGACATTACTATGGGATTGGAATAAGGTATTGACTGAGGATTATGCTATATAAGGAGATGGATATCAAAGTGTAAGGTGTGTAAGTTTTTTGTTATCTATGAATGATTTGATCTAAAATAGGTGTGCAACAAGGAGAAAGGAAAAGACACAGATCTAAAATATATGAAGTATGGTATCATATGTGCTTATTTGATTGGCTTGTTGAAAATGTATAATAGTGATAGATCTGTGGTGATAATGATACTCTGACATGAATGTGTGATGGTAAGATTGTGAAGTATGTGTTGTGGTTGCAGCAAAGACATGATTTAGTGACTACATATCTCTATGCCAGTTTACCTCTGAGAGGTAGCATACATAAGCAGATCTCCTTCTAGATAGTCGCGTATACATTCTGCAAAAGTTCATAATTTGTATGCAGATGTCAAGCATTAGAATTGTGTACATACGTGGATGTGTTTTGTAAGAGTTGTGTATACATGCTAGGGTTTTGCAATATGAGTTGGTGATGATGTTTGATCAGTCTTGTTATGTTTATTAGTATCTTTCAATGAAGTCCTTCTTATAATAATATATGTTTGACAATATTGGTTGGGGTTTAATTGATTATGGAATGGAATGGTTACAAGCGATGATACTATTGTGTGGTGATCTATATTTGGTTTAGTGATTTGTGATAGTTTCAATATGTGATCGATTCAGTGGTACAATGATTCATATTTAGTTATCAATGATTCGAGATTTGTATGCAGGTATTCTTCGGCGTAAGTGTGTGCATATACAGGTATGATTCAGAACAACATCGTATATTTTATGACATATGACTGATCAAGGTTTGGAGTGACAAGATTTTCTTTCTGTAATGAACAGTATATGGGTTGGTATTCTTATGAATAATTGTGTATTAATATGATATGATATGGATTGGTTATGGTTGATTAAGATTTAGTGATTCTTTGATGATTCCGATGGTTTAGTAATTGGGTAGTTGATTTCAGAATTGTTTGGTTCAATGTTGAAAGTGGATCGAGATTGAAAATTTCTGAAAAGTGATCCACAAGGAGAAGTATTGAGAAAAAGGGTTTGTAGCTTCCTTCCAGTAGGAGATGGAATGAGAGAAGGTTGCAGCCTTATGCAGGTAGGAGCCTGTGTGCTGGTTAGATTCTGCAAAGATACAAGATTGTAAGAAGTTTATTTTTTTAATAAAATAAGAAGACATAGATGACATAAATGGTCGTTTTCTCCCACATTGGGTTTTCACCTAAAATACTGGTGTTCATATGTGTTGATATAGTTTTGTGTTGATGTTCTATCTGATTTTTAACTACTCATAGTTACTCATTAATTTATGAATAATGAAGTAATGATGCACTGGTTAATGTTGAACATATTATTAAATTAATGATCAGATAAGTTATCTGGATATACACAAGTTTCTTTAATAACACTCATGTGCGTATGCTAGTTTTCTTTATAACAGTATCGTATACAAATCATTATAAGAAATTGGAAATTGAAGTGTGTAAAATATTGATTCACTCCCCCCTCTCAGTACTTTTCCTAACAGTCGGTATCATAGGAGGTCCTTCAGAAGAAGCTTGATGACTTGAAAGGATATTGATCAATATGAGAAATCAAGAGGGATTATTCTCTATCTGCACCATTATTTAAAGAAACAAACTTGGTTTTCTGGAAAGTAAGAAAGAGAGTGTATCTGTAGTCACTTGGAGTTGATGTTTGGGAAATTGTTGAAGGAGGCTATCAGTATCCATCCTCCATTCCCATAGATGAGGTAGGAAAAAAACAATATGAGACCAATGCAAAGGTTGTAAATTTTCTTTTGGGAATCTTGGGAAAATTAGAATTTGTGAAGGTAATGCATCTAAATACTGCAAAGGCTATATGGGACAACATTATACAGAGCTATTTATCGAGGTGGATATTGGTGGCCACCCACCTATTCCACCTAGACCGCTATTTGGTTTCATAATTTTCCTTGTTTATAGCATCAATTACTATTTTTAGCAGTTTTTGGATCGTGAACTTACGGAACAGTTTGACCCCTTAAATGACGTTTTTTAGAGGTTCGTTGTAGGACTGTGGCCATAGGAGGGCCCTCTAACAAATCTTGTCTTACTCAGAGAAATATTTTTGATGATATATTGTACGTGCCAAACAAAGATAATATGACCAAGTTATGACCCTGGGAAGTTGGTTTCCCAACTTACCCCAATGGGGCCCTCAAAATCTTGGTGTTAAATCTTCGGGGTTAGGGTTTTGGTTGTTTAGGGTTTTCCCATGTTTTTAAATATTAAAAAGGCCCTTGAGCCTCATTGTAATGTAGTTCAGAGGCATGTAGCCACCACATATCTTCTCTGACATAACTTACCATCGCCCGAGCTAGTTTATATTCCATTCTATCTGTAAGAATTTTTTTCAGTATTTGATATTAATGAGATGAAGTGTTATTCCTACTGCATCTCTGCATTTATGTTTATTTCTGTAATTTATTGTGTTCTTGCATAAGTCCTGACCAGTGGTATCAAAGTCGTCAGCTCTTTCTCGATCTTTCTTTGCATTTCCCCAACGAGGTCAGGATATAAGGAGTTAGGGCTGGATCTAGTTGAACCATTGCAAGATCAACCTCACAAACCCTAACGACCTCCCATGGAGGAAGAAAAGAAAGATGAGCGAGCAAAAGATCCTATAAAAATATTCCTTGAGGAGGCCCTCGAGAAACAAAGGAATGCAATGATGGATATTTTTTCCCAGATCCTTCAAAAACTACCCACTAGTGGCACATCTTCATTTCGCAGCCACTATGGAGGCACCACTCCTTTTACGGTGCAAGTAAACTTTGACATTCTAATATTTGAGGTCTAAATAGATGCAGACACCATAGATAGATGGTTGAATCTATTAGAATGATATTTCTCAGTTCATGAATTTTCCAATCAAGAAAATATTACTTTTTCACTCCTCAAAGTCACCCCCCATGTCAAGGATTGGTCGAAAACCTACTATGAGAAAAAGGACGAGAGGGGACCCTCCTTGTTCTCAGCTGCACCCACTTGGAATTCTTTCTGAGATACCATCAAGGAATAATATTATCCCATGGGGAGCTATGAGGAAAAGTACATGTAATGTACTACGTTGCGACAACAAAGGGATCAAGATGTGCTTCAGCTGATGAATTTGTTCCATACCTTGAGCACAAAGTTGGGTATCAAATATTCAGAGAAACATTTGGTGTTGAAGCACCATAGTTCTCTGTGCATATACATTTAGTAGGAAATGGATTTCCTCAACATATCCTCACTTGGTGCAACATACCTAATATGCTACCAATATTGGGCAGCAATTCAAATAGAAGAAGTGAGACTTTGGATCTACGAATCAGAAGTAAGGTAAAGGTGCCCCAAAACCATACAATAAAGGACAAAGGCAAGACATGGTAGCCCAGGACAACCCTCCAAAGCTGTAAGAGAAGAAAAACACTAGGAACCTGTAATACCCCCAATTTGTGTGTTGAATTTCTAAAGTTGGACATTTGAACTTAAACCCTAAGGGGGTGGACCCCAAGTGATAAGTATGGTGTGAATGTAATTGCATATTTTAATTGAGGAAATAAATAAAATGATTGTGCATTTTGACCAAGATGAGAATTTGAGATCACTTGCCAAATCCATGAGGATGGATAAGGCAACAAATCCCCAAAAAATCTTTCAAAAATCCTTGAAAGAAATTATTTAGATTTGAGGAGGAATCTAAATTTCCCCAATGAAGAGGAGTAGTTGGGAAGAGGTGAGAAAAAAAGCTGTAAAAACTAAGGAAAAGCTTAAAGCGACTTTAAAGAGTCCCAAAAAGGGAAGCCTAGGCTAAACGAGAAAGAAAGCATCCTGCTTTATTACGGACGCGGAATTAGGAACATGCTTTGGGGAAATATGAGCTTAAATAAGCTGCTCCCTAGGCATATCGGAGGTTGATGCTGTGCTAGGAGGTGATCTCTGCTCGGGGGTGAGTCTGGGAGACAAAGAGGACTCTAAGGTTGGGAGGGTTGGTCATTTGCGGATTGTGGTATGTTCGAAATTTTTGTTATTCTATTTTCTCGATGGTATGAATTGGCTACATATAGAAAAAATTAATTAAATGGTGTGTTTGATGATAGTACTACATTTAACAGAATCCATCCTAAGGCATTCACCTTCCAGATTCTGTTTAGTTGTAGACAAGAAATCCATAGAGTAGAAACTCCAGAAACTCTAAACCAAGGTCGGTTTAAATATGAAGTTACTTAGCCTCTACGGATGATTACTTTTTGTTGTGTTCCCTGTAGAGACAAGGGTGATATTATCTGCTCATGTGTATCTGGGAAAAATATTATATCCAAAGCTGAAGATACATGGTACAAAATTAAAAGGAAGAAAGTAAGAACATTAAAATATGCCATTTGAAGATTGTGCTAGAGAAAGAGTACTTTACTTTATAGGATTTTTATAATACTTATAAGTGTAAAGATTTCATTTATAAATCTACTTTACAAGTGTAACTCGCTTTTACAAGAATATTACAACAATCATAAGGGCTTACATTTCACTTTCAAGTCTATTTTTACCCTTGAATCCGGTAGTGTAGCCAAGACTTACACTATAATCAAAGACCGCTATTTAAGCACTATCTAAAACATATATACATATGCAAAAAATAAAAATAAAAATGTATATATATAAATAAAAGTGTAAAAGCTTTTATAAGCCGCCCAAAGGCACATATCATTTCTAAATCTATTTTAAAACCTTTGAAGTAAAGATCATAGGAATATAATAAACATAAAGTGGGAGGTTTCCCATAACCCTTGGAATACGATGGTCAAAATAGATTAGTTTTTAGTGGAAATAGCACATAATAAAAGGTCGAGACTGACCGATTAGTTATTGACATATGCGAGTTAAATGCGTTAAATGATCGATAGTCCACGGTGGAAATTAATGAAACTTGATTTGAAAGAAAAGTGAATACCAAAAAAAATATAAATGCGGAGAGCTAAATTAAAAAGCTCGTATTAATATTACTACGATACCTTTATATATAAGAGTAAAGAAAGAAGATAATGTAGGTGCCGAGAAGCGATGTAAGGGTTCTCGTTAATATCGTTTTCAAAGCAAATTGAGATTAAATGAAAAGTGTATCACATGAACCATCTAATACATGTAACCGCGTTTACACAAATATCCATACCTTAATAAGAAATTAGGGTTTGAGCGTAAATATTTTCTTACGGGGGAAAACTATCTATAGTAGAAGCGACTTGGGTCAAACCATACCATTGTGGCAACTTTAAACTCCGTTGAGCGTCGAGACGAGAAATATTCGGCGGCAACCTCTACACCTTTCATACCACGAATAGGTCGTGGGTTCTCTCGTCGATAGATTACAAGTAGTGCGCGAGAATAAGATCTTTCCGAAAAAACCAAGATTTAAAAAGCGAACCAACATTAAGTAAACGGAAGCAAAAACCTTATCGGAGGTTTTCTAGAAGTTAATTGATAAATTTCCGTAAATGCTGAGTGAGATAGGTAGTATATATACGGGAAAATAAGTAAACGTAGGTATGAAACAGAAACCGATATAATTATGTTATCAAACTAAGGATAAATGCTACACACAAGAACAAGAATATTCGGGATTACGCCGCATACAAAGCTTCTTGTGGTTATAGACACGATCAATAGCACGTAGGGATTGGGTGGACTCTCTTACGATTCAACCGGAGCGCGTGAATTCGAACATCATTGTAGCGTATGTAGGGAGGAACGAACTCAAATCGAATTTAGTTGGTAGGAGCAACTATTACCAGATTTGTGAGGGGACGTATATATATATATATATATATATATATATACGCAACCCGGTTTAGAAATATAGAATTTTACGATACGCTCTATGTAAGCTGAGTCGTGTAACACGACTAATTACCGAGCATATGTATTAAGTCAATTAAAAACGTTGTTCTGTAACAACCTAGGGTGAACTGATTTCCCTCAACGAGTTAAAGATATGCGAGTATAAGAAGATTTAAATGATAAAACAATCAAACGATGGGAATACGGTAATAAATTAACGTTCTTTCGGAACACAAATGCAAATGCATAACTCCGGACGTTACCGGAACAAACCGGAGCATGAATAGACTCGATACCCGGAGCGGCCTCTCCATCGACCCTTTTGGGAAATGGAGAAAAGAGAAACTCGTACTTCGACAACTCACTGGAACTCTGTGTAACGAAATGTGAAGTTAAACGCCGAGCATGAGTGGTAAAAACCCTAGGATAAACACGGTTGTACAAAAAAAGGAGAAACCGAGAAAACCTGCAAGCAAAATTTCTGTCGAATGAAAGCTCGGATAGTTCGCCATGAACGGAATGGAGGAGGCGGGGAAAAGATTGGGTTGTCTAACCCGACAAAATAACGTATTTCCTCCTACCCTAGCATTATGTGACTCCGAACACAGCGGAATACATAAAAACCGAGTTAAAAAATCAAGAAACCGTAACGTATCTGTGCAGTAAATCCTGAAATGGTTCATATGAATGTATTTCATCAAATCAAAAAGAAAAAACAAACACAAATCTCCGGTGGAATCGACAAGAGGATCCATTCTACACACAAGAGAAGGCCACGATCAAGCGAACGCGGAACATGGAACTCGAGGCGAGTTGCACGAGTAGAACAACCGTCTATTGAAAGAGTAATAACGAGGAGTCAAGAGTCGAGGATCAATCCTATAAAGGAAATTGTAAAACCCCGTACGGAGCTTATGCAATAACCCTCGAAGCTCTCAAGCTCGACAAAATCCCGAGGGGGATTGTAACCATTGCATCGAACATAAACATTGGTACTAGGCCGTAAGGGTTAACATTTTTTAATCTTTGTTAATGTACACGGAAACCCAAATATCCGGCGAAGTAATAAACTTGTCGCTGATCAGAACCTCTTACCCACTACTCACTTGCACTGGGGTTGAGAAGACATGCCGTGTGCGACCTTAGCGATACAATTCTCTGACGATAGAACCTCCAATAGCGTGTACCGGGAACACACAAGCACGGATTTTTCGTGAACAGGTAGTAAGGAAGGGTAGGACGCGTGCCCTCCCTCCGCCCAACGATGGATTGCTGTGTACAAATGCTCCATAACCCTACGTGAGACGCGGCCCGAAGTACCTACCCCGCACGATGTAAGATCCACGGTTAAAAGATTTCGTGTAAAAGCTGCACCAAATGTCATTCATATTAACGTTACATGATAATCTATTATTATTATAACGTTAATCATATTAACGTTAAATGATAACCCCTTTATCCTTAATGATCACCGATTCATAAATTCGTATTGTCATTAATATTATCATTCACGTTAACATTCATATTATCATTCATATTAACGTTGAATGATAGCCCAACCATATATCATGGCGCCGAAATCGTAGCACCTGATTTTATGTATATATATAGGAGCGCCCAAACCGAATATGGGGACCATATCATTAATATAGGGTTATGTAACACGGGATTCGGAGTGTTACGATTAATATCTATATGTTGGTATATAATAGGGTCAAGCATGATAGTAAAAAGGGTTAAGAAACTAACATAAATATTAGGGGTTGTAACCTACGAATCAATTCATAATAATAGGGGTTGTTACCCCTTATTCCAATTAATGTTTAATTTGATGTGAAGGAAGGAGTCTAAAATGAATTGGGAAAGTAAATAGACAAATGCAAACCGGTGGAATCATGGAAAAAAAAATAAAAAAAATTGGAGGTGTGACAAATGGTAATCGGAGCACCGGTTACAAAAATTGGGCTGTCAATTTTGTGCTCACTACTTAGTACATATTTTGTTTTTTTGAAGTTTTTTAAACTTTTGCTAATCTGTGTTGTAAGTGTGTACAATTGAAATGGCTGAAGGTGAAGGGATTTATGTGGATCTGCGGGATGAGTTTGCTACTCCAGATCCCAATGCCCCAGTAATGGCTATGTTGCACAGGCTGCAACGAGAATTGGCTGAACTGAGAAGCCAGAATGACATGTTGTCATCAGCCAGTAAGGAGCAGGAAAAGCTCATCAGGGAACTAACTTCCCGGAACAGTCAGGAAGGTGAAGGTTCCGGAAAAAGGAAGATGGATGAGTCTGATGATGATGATGCTGCTAGACAGCAACATAAACAGAAAAGAGAATTGCAGGGAGAATTTAGAAAGATCAAACCTCCTTCCTATGATGGGGAGAAGGAGGAGGATGCTGAAGCTTGGTTGCTGAACATGATCAAGTATTTCCAAGTTTATGAATATGAGAGCAATCTGAAGGCTAGATTAGCTGTGTACCAGCTACAAGGAAAAGCTACACTATGGTGGGAGGAGACAAAAATGGTACATGCCATTGATGAAAAGACAGTTACTTGGGAAGATTTTCAGACTAAGTTCAAAAGTCGTTATTTGAATGAACGTTATTATGATGATAAAGCAAAAGAATTCCATGAACTTAGACTAGGACAACTCACTATTGATGAATTTGTCACTAAGTTTACCAATTTACTGAGATATGTTCCTTACATTAGGGAAGAAAAAGCAAAGGTTCAAAGGTTTTTGAATTGCTTACCTACTGTGTACAAAGAGAAAATTGAGTTTGACAACCCAAAGACAATGGATGAAGCTGTTAGAAAAGCAAGATTATGCTATCAGCAGTTTAAAGGTAAAGATGAACAAGGGAAGAGCTGGCTGAACAAGGGTGATTTCAAAGGTAAAATACCAAAACCACCATATCTAAGAAATTTTGGTAGAGATCATCAGCGGAAAAAATTCAATAAACCAAGAAGATCAATGCCCGAGTCCCAAGTATGACAAAGAACAGTGAAAGGGAATAAAAAGGAAAGGGCCAGGTTCGAATGAAGGGAACCTGAAATGTTGAAACATGGAGGGCATTTATGATGATGCCCTTTATGAAATATTCATATGATCAGCGAGAGCGGAAGGCAACAACGATCGACGGCACGCGAGAAACACCAACTATAGTGTGGAAAATGGAAACAGCGGAACAAGAAAGCAACCATGGCTGGAAATGGAAGGTAAGATTCCCGGGCTACATTCTTATTTGATTGATCCGGGGCTTCTTTGAGTTACATTAGCCTGGAATTGTAGAAAAATGTAAAATTAAACCTGAAAAATTTCAGCAGTCATGGTTGGTACAGCTGGCCACTGGAACAAAAAGAAAAGTCACACATAAACTGCCCAAAACAGCAATACAATTAAATGGCTTTCCAACAGAAGTAAATTTGAACATATTGCCATTAGGATCCTATGACTTGCTGATAGGAATGGATTGGCTGGAAAAGAAGAAAGCCCTGATGAACTGCTGGGATAAAACCCTGCATTGTGTAGATGAGGAAGGGAAACCTTTTACCCTAAAAGGGAAACCAAAACCCATTGTGGTAAGACAAATATCAGCCTTACAATTGAAAAGAACAGCTAGAAAAGGATACCAAGTCTATGCAGTGCATGTAGAAGAAATAGAACAGAAAACTGAGGAAGAGGTTCTGGATGCTATACCAGTCATCAGAGAATTTAAGGAAGTCTTTCCCAAGGAAATCCCTCATCTTCCCCCCAAAAGAGAGATTGATTTTTCAATCGATCTGGTACCAGGAGCAACACCTGTTTCCCGAGCACCTTATCGAATGAGCCCTCCTGAACTAATGGAACTGAAAATGCAATTACATGAATTGTTAGATAAAGGGTATATCAGAGCAAGTGTGTCTCCTTGGGGAGCCCCGGTTTTATTTGTGAAAAAGAAGGATGGAACTTTTAGGATGTGCATTGATTATCATCAACTAAACAAGTTGACCATTAAGAATAGATATCCACTTCCTAGAATTGATGATCTGTTTGATCAAGTGAGAGGGGCCTCAGTATTTTCCAAGATAGACCTAAGGACTGGGTATCACCAGCTCAGAATTAAAGAAGAAGACATCAAAAAAATAGCATTTCGAACCAGGTATGGGCGTTACGAATTTGTGGTCCTACCTTTTGGTTTGACGAATGCCCCTGCCACATTTATGTGCTTGATGAACAGTGTGTTGAATAAGTATTTGGACAAATTTGTTCTTTTGTTCATAGATGATATCTTAGTCTATTCTAAAAATGAATATGAACATAAGGAACATCTGAGAATAGTGTTGCAGACGTTGAAAGAAAATCAGCTATATGCCAAGATCAGTAAATGTGAATTTTATAAAGATAAAATTCAATATTTGGGTCATATTATTTCTGAAAAAGGGCTTGCAGTTGACCCTGAAAAGATAAAAGCAATTAAGGAATGGCCAGTCCCAACTGATGTTTCAGTAGTAAGGTCATTCATGGGGATAGCAGGCTACTATCATAGATTTGTGGAAATATTTTCTACCATAGCCCATCCCATCACTTCATTGCAAAGAAAGGGTGTCAAGTTTGTGTGGACTGAAAAATGTCAAAACAGTTTCGAGCAGTTGAAACAAAAACTTATTTCAGCCCCTATATTAAAAATTGTTGATCCTGATAAAGAGTTTGTTGTATTTACAGATGCTTGCAGAGAAGGGCTGGGAGGAGTCCTGTTGCAGGAAAATTCAGTCATTGCCTATGAATCTAGAAAACTGAAGACTCATGAACAGAACTACAGTGCATATGATTTAGAATTTGCAGCTGTTATCCATGCTTTAAAAATGTGGAGGCATTATCTCTTGGGGAAGAAGTTCACATTGATGACTGATCATATCAGCCTCAAATATTTTTTCTCCCAAACTGACCTGAATGCAAGACAAGCCAGATGGTTGTCTTTTCTAAGTGAATTTGATATGGACATAAAACATATCAAGGGGAAGGAGAATAAAGTTGCTGATGCATTAAGTAGAAATGCTTGTCAAAATCTAAACAACATGGGGAGTAGTGCCCATATGGATGTAGAGGAATTGGTGGGAAAAGCAACAACTCAAGATCCCAACTATGAAGCACTCTTGGTGAAATTACAGACAAGGGATAAAACAGATTACACTAAAAACCAACAAGGGCTGCTCTATTACAAAAACAGGTTGTATATTCCAAATATAGAGTCATTGAAAAGAGAAATTCTAGATGAATATCACAAACAGCCCTATGCAGGACATCCAGGATATCAAAAGATGTTAACATCCTTGAAGAAGAAGTTGTTCTGGCCAGGAATGAAGAGAGATGTGGCTAAGTATCTAAGTAAGTGCATGGAATGTCAACTGGTCAAGATTGAGCATCAACATCCAGCAGGTCTTTTAAATCCCTTGCCAATTGCAGAATGGAAATGGGACACAGTTTCCATGGATTTTATAACAGGACTACCTAGAACCAAATATCAACATGATTTTGTAATGGTAGTAGTAGACACTTTAACCAAAGATGCCCACTTTATACCAGTGAAATCTACTTTCGGAACAGCTCAAGTAGCAAATGTTTTCCTGAAGGAGATAGTAAGGCTTCATGGAGTTCCCAAAGTAATTGTTTCAGATAGAGATGCTAAGTTTACAACAACGTTTTGGAAAGGATTGTTTGGAGGGATGGGTACTAAGCTGAATTTTAGTACTGCCTATCACCCTCAAACTGATGGGCAGACAGAAAGGACGAATCAAATTTTGGAGGATATGTTGCGAATGTATGTGATGGATAGACCATCAAAGTGGGAAGAATATCTGCATCTAGCTGAGTTTTCCTATAATAATAGCTACCAATCCTCTATTAAGATGAGTCCGTTTGAGGCACTCTATGGGAGAAAGTGTCGTACTCCCTTGAGCTGGAGTCAACCAGAGGATAAACTGGTGTTGGGACCAGATGCACTACAAGAGATGGAGAGAATTGTTAAACAGATACAAAGAAATATCAAGATAGCACAAGATCGCCAGAAAAGCTATGCTGATAAGAAAAGAGTGCACCGGGAATTCAAAGTGGGGGATCATGTGTATTTGAGCATCAAACCCAAAAAGAGCACACTTTATGCTGGAAGTTGTGCAAAAATTTCTCCTAGATATTGTGGGCCTTTTGAAGTTTTAGAAAGGGTGGGACCAGTGGCTTACAAGCTGGCCTTACCACCCCATGTTAAAGTGCATAATGTGTTTCATGTTTCATTATTAAAAAGATATGTGCATGATGCTTCTCACATAGTTGATTGGAATGTTGTACAGGTGGAACCAGAAGGGGAGTTTCTGCCAGAACCGCTTCAAATATTGGAGTGAGAAGAAATTGAATTGAGAAACAGAACAGTGGCCAGAGTAAAAGTGCAGTGGAAGCACTTTACTGCTGAAGAAGCCACCTGGGAAAGGGAAGCTGAAATGATGGAGAAATATCCATTTTTGTTTAAATGAACTCTAGTAGTTGAATAATAACACCGAGGACGGTGTTTATTTTCAGAGGGGGAATATGTAACACCCCCAATTTGTGTGTTGAATTTTTTTAAAGATTAGACATTTGAACTTAAATCCTAAAGGGGTGGACCCCAAGGGATAAGTATGGTGTGAATGTATTTGCATATTTTATTTGAGGAAATAAATAAAATGATTGTGCATTTTGACCAAGATGAGAATTAGAGATCACTTGCCAAATCCATGAGGATGGATAAGGCAACAAATCCCCAAAATATTTCAAAAATCCTTGAAAGAAATTGAATTAGATTGAGGAGGAATCTAAATTTCCCCAATGAAGAGGAGTAGTTGGGAAGAGGTAAATAAAAGCTGGAAAAGCTGAGGAAAAGCTTAAAGCAGCTTTAAAGAATCCCAAGATGGGAAGCCTAGGCTAAACAGGAAAGAAAGCATCCTACTATTCTGGACGCAGAATTAGAAACATGATTTGGGGAATGTTGAGCTTAAATAAGCTGCTCCTAAGCAGATCAGAGGTTGATCTGTTCTAGGAGGTGATCTTAGCTCGGGGGTGAGTCCTGGGAGATAAAGAGGACTCTAAGGTTGGGAGGTTGGTCATTTGCAGATTGTGGTATGTTCTGAAATTTTTGTTATTCTATTCTCTGTTGGTAGGAATTGGCTACATATAAAAAAAAAAAAATTAAATTAAATGGTGTGATTGATGTTAGTCTACATTTAACAGAATCTATCCTCAGGCATTCCCCTTCCAGATTCTGTTTAGTTGTAGACCAGAAATCTATAGAATAGAAACTCCAGAAACTCTAAACCAAGGTCGGTTTAGATCTGAAGTTACTTGGTCTCTACAGATGACTAAATTTTGTTATGTTCCCTGTAGACATAAAAATGATATGACATGCTTATGTGTATGCTAGAGACACATTATAGTAGCACTGAAATATACATGGTATGTAGCAGAAAGGAAGAAAGCTAGATATTAGAATATAAATTGTAGATATGAGCATTCTAACATTTATAACATTTATAGACTGCATATATGAGCATTCTAACAATTAAAATGGTGCTGGAAAAAGAGTAATTCTATTCTAGATGAGCATTATACCATTTATAAGGATATAGATTTCATATCTAAAATATATTCTTACTCCTTGACAAACCTATAACATAGAAAAATAATTGCCTTATAATTAAGGTTCTCTAGTCAAGTACCATTGAAAACATATAGGTATACCTTCAAAGAAAAATAGAATTTACAAGCAATTATAGAATATATTGTTTAAAAAAAAAAATTGTATTGTAGCAATGATATTAAAACTAGGTTAAACCTAACCCATCGAAGGAATTATTGAACACATATATAAGTAGTTAACAAAATAAAATATATATGTATATAAAACCGGTGTCATAACAAAAGAGATTTTATACCTTAATGTTCTCTACTCAAGCGATATATATATATATATGTATGCAATTAAATAAAGGAGTGGGTAAGCGTAATAACCTAAATTAATATCTTTATATATATATGTGCATAAAAGAAAATGTACGAGCCGCAAGCCGACTCCAACCTCATTAAGAGCCACGATGATAGCAGAATATGGTAGTAAGGGGAAATGGGTATGTCTGTACCCTATGGCGACGCAATTTCGGCGCGTGAGGCAACTATGAAGAACCTCATTACTATGTGAAACTCTAATGAAATAGGCATATAAATCTTATATTCTGGATGTTACAACTATTACGCCACGACCTTTTAGGGTTTATACATAAACATTTAACTGATAGTTGCAACGCTGTTATGGAATAATTCTATTTCCAAACGCAGAGGTACCGGCCAAACCGTCATTTAGAATTTGGTCATATTTGGGTTTCTGTACTAAAACAAGATGGGAACGGAAAATTCCAGAGTCAACAAACAACATTAATACGAACTGTTAATTTTCGGCGAACATCATTTTCATAGGTTGCTAAAATACCGAAACAAATCATGTGCAGAAAATGCCTATGAGCTAAGCAGTGATGAACTACGCGTAGTTATGCCGGCCTAGTAGTTAAAAATCTCCAGTACTCGGGTTAAAAGAACACCGTGGCTTCCTGTAGCATGAAACACCGCCGCCCTAGAAAACCAAAACAGAAGTAGGTTAGTTGTTGCAGTCTACTGAGCAGGTGATAACACTAAAAAACATTAAGAAGCGCATATATCATAAACACATACAGAGCCGTGGTAAATACGTTGAAGTTAGAATATAGGGCTGTGGGTTGCAGACAGAAAGTCAAGACTTATTCATAGAATTCCCTCGATTCGCATTATGTCCCTGAAAGGGAATTTCGAAAGGGGTAGGTCAGTATAAACGGATCGACAAATCCCTACAGGTTAAATTAACCACATTGGAGGTCGATACATCCTAACCTAGCAGCCCATATGAAAAAAAAATATAACGATTCCAAAGCTGAGAAGAATATTCACCTCTCCTAACCAGGCGAATCCAACGAGGAAGCGCCTTCCACCAAATATCTCTCGCCCTTGACGGGGATGCACCACCTGAGTTCTTCTATGAAACGAGAGGTGACAGAATCGTCAACAAAAGAAGAAAAACGTGACTCAATATCATAAGGAAAAAAACTCAGGAAAGAAAGAAATAATACGAGCAAAATAAACAAATGATCCATTCGATATCGAGCCACACCTAGGTCATTCGATTTACCAGACTTCTGCAATGCTGGCGTTAACTCGGTTCCCATTACCAGATATGCAGGGCCACACAGAGAGGTGAGGCGTAGAGATAGAAAACAAATGAAAGTGAGACACAAACGAACTATAATCATGAATGATGAACAATGGCAGAAGCGAGGGTTAAAAAGAGGCAAACTGTGGTCTAGTGCCACGAATACCCCACCGTGCACGTGGTGGCGGGATACAGTGTTAGCGTGCAGAGCAGAGGCTCTAACCCTAGTAGGCATATTCGAGAGTGCATCAAGAAATCTCGAAGGGGATTTGAGGGATGGGCCGCACAGTACTATCTTATCCCAGCTCTCTATTTTTCCCCGAAACCTTTGGTACAATGCCGGCGAAGTTTGGCTAAAGCCAGTGATCCGTTCCGAGGAAATGAGCTGCAGCAGGGCCGTATAACTAGTGATGACACCTGCACACAGCTGATTTGGAAACGTGGGGAGTAATCCTGCTATGCAAAGCGAAACCCTGCCGTGGCCTGCTGGCGAACTACCCTCTGCAACAAACAATTACAATACGTTAAAACGCTAAGTACTAGAACAGTGAAATGCAGACAGTGGCGCATACGCAATCTCTAAATCGTAACCATCACGCAATAGGTATATGACAGTAAAATAATGGCTATATCAAAATAGATATACGATGAGAAGTTACACCAGTTTCCACGCTGTGACAAATAAGGGAGCGTAACCCCATCGAATGTGACCGGCATAGAAATCATCACCAGGCTAAATATGTATATATATTTATCAGAAAGTTCGAAGGTGGAAAGTTCGACTACGACCTATGTATTCCATGCACATGCATGATATAATGTCTTCGCCAAATTTCTAATTACCGGAGTCTACACACCAACTTGATAAAATATAGTCGGCTTTTCAAGCGTAGAATTACACATGGTAAATAAATTATTTGTTGACATATGAACAGCCTCGAAGGGGGAGTTCCAAAGTATACATGTCCATATGGTATAGATACATATATATGGTTTTGGAAATGGTGCCTTCGCATTGAAATATGCGCGTTAGGTTATACCTACGTCCCTCCTAACTATATAGTAGTCATACAGTATGTGTATATAAGGGGCCATATATCTATTATTAAATTGGGTATAGTTAAATAGTAATGGGTCGAGGGAGTGTTATGAGGTAAATTTATCTAAGGAGTATATGTATATAGGTGATATAAATATACAATTTCATATATGATATTTAGTTGGTCTATAAAATGTAAAATATGATTTTATGTATATATATATATAGGAGTGAAATGTAGCCATGGGGAATATTAAATGTTATAAAAAGGGAAGCTACAATACTAGGTGGAAATAACCACTTCAGTTCTGTACTTGGTATTCAACCAACATGTCAGTAACAACGAAGAAAAAAAAATAAAAGAAATTTCCCTTACATTAGAGGCATTACAAATGGTATCGGAGCACCGGTTACAAAAATTGGGCTGTCAATTTTGTGCTCACTACTTAGTACATATTTTGTTTTTTTGAAGTTTTTTAAACTTTTGCTAATCTGTGTTGTAAGTGTGTACAATTGAAATGGCTGAAGGTGAAGGGATTTATGTGGATCTGCGGGATGAGTTTGCTACTCCAGATCCCAATGCCCCAGTAATGGCTATGTTGCACAGGCTGCAACGAGAATTGGCTGAACTGAGAAGCCAGAATGACATGTTGTCATCAGCCAGCAAGGAGCAGGAAAAGCTCATCAGAGAACTAACTTCCCGGAACAGCCAGGAAGGCGAAGGTTCCGGAAAGAGAAAGATGGATGAGTCTGATGATGATGATGCTGCTAGACAGCAACATAAACAGAAAAGAGAATTGCAGGGAGAATTTAGAAATATCAAACCTCCTTCCTATGATGGGGAGAAGGAGGAGGATGCTGAAGCTTTGTTGCTGAACATGATCAAGTATTTCCAAGTATATGAATATGAGAGCAATCTGAAGGCCAGATTAGCTGTGTATCAGCTGCAAGGAAAAGCCACACTGTGGTGGGAAGAGACAAAAATGGTGCATGCCATTGATGAAAAAACAGTTACTTGGGAAGATTTTCAGACTAAGTTCAAAAGTCGTTATTTGAATGAACATTATTATGATGATAAAGCAAAGGAATTCCATGAACTTAGACTAGGACAGCTCACTATTGATGAATTTGTCACTAAGTTTACCAATTTACTGAGGTATGTTCCTTACATAAGGGAAGAAAAAGCAAAGGTTCAAAGGTTTCTGAATTGCTTACCTACTGTGTACAAAGAGAAAATTGAGTTTGACAACCCAAAGACAATGGATGAAGCTGTTAGAAAAGCAAGATTATGCTATCAGCAGTTTAAAGGCAAAGCTAAACAAGGGAAGAGCTGGCTGAACAAGGGTGAGTTCAAAGGTAAAAGACAAAAACCAACATATCTAAGAAATTTTGGTAGAGATCATCAGCGGAAAAAATTCAATAAACCAAGAGAAAGTCAAACTGCTCAGTCCCAAGTGGCTTCAAAACCAGTAGAAGGGAATAAAAAGGAAGGGACAGTTCGAATGAAGGAACCTTTGAAATGTTGGGGTTGTGGAGAACCCCATATGATGAGGGACTGCCCCCATCGAAATATTCATATGATCAGCAGAGAGCGAGAGGCAACAACAGTCAATGACATAGCCAGAAATATACCAACTATAAGTGCAGCCCTGGAAAATCGACAAGCAGAACATCAAGCAACCATGGTGGAAATGGAAGGTAAGATTTCTGACCTACCTGTTACTGTTTTGATTGATCCAGGGGCTTCTTTGAGTTACATTAGTCCTGGAATTGTAGAAAAATGTAAAATTAAACCTGAAAAATTTCAACAGTCATGGTTGGTACAGCTGGCTACTGGAACTAAGAGAAAAGTCACACATAAATTGCCCAAAACAGAAATTCAATTGAATGGCTTTACAACAGAAGTAAATTTGAACATATTGCCATTAGGATCATATGATTTATTGATAGGAATGGATTGGCTGGAAAAGAAAAAAGCCTTGATGAACTGCTGGGATAAAACCCTGCATTGTGTGGATGAAGAAGGGAAACCTTTTACACTAAAAGGGAAACCAAAATCTATTTCAGTAAGACAAATATCAGCTTTACAGTTGAAAAGAACAGCTAGGAAAGGATACCAAGTCTATGCCGTGCATATTGAAGAAATAGAACAGCAAACTGAGGAAGAGTTACTGGATGCTATACCAGTTGTTAGAGAATTTAAGGAAGTTTTTCCCAAGGAAATCCCTCATCTTCCCCCCAAAAGAGAGATTGATTTTTCAATCGATCTGGTACCAGGAGCAACACCTGTTTCCCGAGCACCTTATCGAATGAGCCCTCCTGAACTAATGGAACTGAAAATGCAATTACAGGAATTGTTAAATAAAGGGTATATCAGACCAAGTGTGTCTCCTTGGGGAGCCCCGGTTTTATTTGTGAAAAAGAAGGATGGAACTTTTAGGATGTGCATTGATTATCGTCAACTAAACAAGTTGACCATTAAGAATAGATATCCACTTCCTAGAATTGATGATCTGTTTGATCAAGTGAGAGGGGCCTCAGTATTTTCCAAGATAGACCTAAGGACTGGGTATCACCAGCTCAGAATTAAAGAAGAAGACATCAGAAAAATAGCATTTCGAACCAGGTATGGGCATTGCGAATTTGTGGTCCTACATTTTGGTTTGACGAATGCCCCTGCCACGTTTATGTGCTTGATGAACAGTGTGTTGAATAAGTATTTGGAAAAATTTGTTCTTGTGTTCATAGATGATATCTTAGTCTATTCTAAAAATGAAGATGAACATAAGGAACATCTGAGAATAGTGTTGCAGACGTTGAAAGAAAATCAGCTATATGCCAAGATCAGTAAATGTGAATTTTATAAAGATAAAATTCAATATTTGGGTCATATTATTTCTGAAAAGGGCTTGCAGTTGACCCTGAAAGGATAAAAGCAATTAAGGAATGGCCAGTCCCAACTGATGTTTCAGCAGTAAGGTCGTTCATGGGGATAGCAGGCTACTATCGTAGATTTGTGGAAAGATTTTCTGCCATAGCCCATCCCATCACTTCATTGCAAAGAAAGGGTGTCAAGTTTGTGTGGACTGAAAAATGTCAAAATAGTTTCGAGCAGTTGAAACAAAAACTTATTTCAGCCCCTATATTAAAAATTGCTGATCCTGATAAAGAGTTTGTTGTATGTACAGATGCTTGCAGAGAAGGGCTGGGAGGAGTCCTGTTGCAGGAAAATTCAGTCATTGCCTATGAATCTAGGAAACTAAAAATACATGAACAGAATTATAGTGCATATGATTTGGAATTTGCAGTTGTTATCCATGCTTTAAAAATGTGGAGGCATTATCTCTTGGGGAAGAAGTTCACATTGATGACTGATCATATCAGCCTCAAATATTTTTTCTCCCAAACTGACCTGAATGCAAGACAAGCCAGATGGCTATCTTTTCTAAGTGAATTTGATATGGACATAAAACATATCAAGGGGAAGGAGAATAAAGTTGTTGATGCATTAAGTAGAAATGCTTGTCAAAATCTAAACAGCATGGGGAGTAGTGCCCATATGGAGGTAGAGGAATTGGTGGGAAAAGCAGCAACTCAAGATCCCAACTATGAAGCACTCTTGGTGAAATTACAGACAAGGGATAAAACAGATTACACTAAAAACCAACAAGGGATGCTCTATTACAAAAACAAGTTGTATATTCCAAATATAGAGTCATTGAAAAAAGAAATTCTAGATGAATATCACAAACAGCCCTATGCAGGACATCCAGGATATCAAAAGATGTTAACAACCTTGAAGAAGAAGTTGTTCTGGCCAGGAATGAAGAGAGATGTGGCCGAGTATCTAAGTAAGTGCATGGAATGTCAACTGGTCAAGATTGAGCATCAACATCCAGCAGGTCTTTTAAATCCCCTGCCAATTGCAGAATGGAAATGGGACACAGTTTCCATGGATTTTATAACAGGACTACCTAGAACCAAATATCAACATGATTCTGTAATGGTAGTAGTAGACACTTTAACCAAAGCTGCCCACTTTATACCAGTGAAATCTACTTTCGGAACAGCTCAAGTAGTAAATGTTTTCCTGAAGGAGATAGTAAGGCTTCATGGAGTTCCCAAAGTAATTGTTTCAGATAGAGATGCTAAGTTTACAGCAGTGTTTTGGAAAGGATTGTTTGGAGGGATGGGTACTAAGATGAATTTTAGTACTACCTATCACCCTCAAACTGATGGGCAGACAGAAAGGACGAATCAAATTTTGGAGGATATGTTGCGAATGTATGTGATGGATAGACCATCAAAGTGGGAAGAGTATCTTCATCTAGCTGAGTTTGCCTATAATAATAGCTACCAATCCTCTATTAAGATGAGTCCGTTTGAGGCACTCTATGGGAGAAGGTGCCGTACTCCATTGAGCTGGAGTCAACCAGAAGATAAACTGGTGTTGGGACCAGATGCACTACAAGAGATGGAGAGAATTGTTAAACAGATACAAAGAAATATCAATATATCACAAGATCGCTAGAAAAGCTATGCTGATAAGAAAAGAGTGCACCGGGAATTCAAAGTGGGGGATCATGTGTATTTGCGCATCAAACCCAAAAAGAGCACACTTTATGCTGGAAGTTGTGCAAAACTTGCTCCTAGATATTGTGGGCCTTTTGAAGTTTTAGAAAGGGTGGGACCAGTGGCTTACAAGCTGGCCTTACCACCCCATGTTAAAGTGCATAATGTGTTTCATGTTTCATTATTAAAAAGATATGTGCATGATGCTTCTCACATAGTTGATTGGAATGTTGTACAGGTGGAACCAGAAGGGGAGTTTCTACCAGAACTGCTTCAAATATTGGAGCGGGAAGAAATTGAATTGAGAAACATAACAGTGGCCAGAGTAAAAGTGCAGTGGAAGCACTTTACTGCTGAAGAAGCCACTTGGGAAAGGGAAGCTGAAATGATGGAGAAATATCCATTTTTGTTTAAATGAACTCTAGTAGTTGAATAATAACACCGAGGACGGTGTTTATTTTCAGAGGGGGAATATGTAACACCCCCAATTTGTGTGTTGAATTTTTAAAGATTAGACATTTGAACTTAAATCCTAAAGGGGTGGACCCCAAGGGATAAGTATGGTGTGAATGTATTTGCATATTTTATTTGAGGAAATAAATAAAATTATTGTGCATTTTGACCAAGATGAGAATTAGAGATCACTTGCCAAATCCATGAGGATGGATAAGGAAACAAATCCCCAAAATCTTTCAAAAATCCTTGAAAGAAATTGAATTAGATTGAGGAGGAATCTAAATTTCCCCAATGAAGAGGAGTAGTTGGGAAGAGGTAAAGAAAAGCTGGAAAAGCTGAGGAAAAGCTTAAAGCAGCTTTAAAGAATCCCAAGATGGGAAGTCTAGGCTAAACAGGAAAGAAAGCATCCTGCTATTCTGGACGCAAAATTAGAAACATGCTTTGGGGAATGTTGAGCTTAAATAAGCTGCTCCTAAGCAGATCAGAGGTTGATCTGTTCTAGGAGGTGATCTCAGCTCGGGGGTGAGTCCTGGGAGATAAAGAGGACTCTAAGGTTGGGATGTTGGTCATTTGCAGATTGTGGTATGTTCTGAAATTTTTGTTATTCTATTCTTTGTTGGTAGGAATTGGCTACATATAAAAAAAAAAAAAATTTAAATTAAATGGTGTGATTGATGTTAGTCTACATTTAACAGAATCTATCCTCAAGCATTCCCCTTCCAGATTCTGTTTAGTTGTAGACCAGAAATCTATAGAATAGAAACTCCAAAAACTCTAAACCAAGGTCGGTTTAGATCTGAAGTTACTTGGTCTCTACAGATGACTAAATTTTGTTATGTTCCCTGTAGATATAAAAATGATATGACATGCTTATGTGTATGCTAGAGACACATTATAGTAGCACTGAAATATACATGGTATGTAGCAGAAAGGAAGAAAGCCAGATATTAGAATATAAATTGTAGATGTGAGCATTCTAACATTTATAACATTTATAGACTGCATATACGAGCATTCTAACAATTAAAATGGTGCTGGAAAAAGAGTAATTCTATTCTAGATGAGCATTATACCATTTATAAGGATATAGATTTCATATCTAAAATATATTCTTACTCCTTGACAAACCTATAACATAGAAAAATAATTGCCTTATAATTAAGGTTCTCTAGTCAAGTACCATTGAAAACATATAGGTATACCTTCAAAGAAAAATAGAATTTACAAGCAATTATAGAATATATTGTTTAAAAAAAATAATTGTATTGTAGCAATGATATTAAAACTAGGTTAAACCTAACCCATCGAAGGAATTATTGAACACATATATAAGTAGTTAACAAAATAAAATATATATATGTATATAAAACCGGTGTCATAACAAAAGAGATTTTATACCTTACTGTTCTCTACTCAAGCGATATATATATATGTATGCAATTAAATAAAGGAGTGGGTAAGCGCAATAACCTAAATTAATATCTTTATATATATATGTGCATAAAAGAAAATGTACGAGCTGCAAGCCGACTCCAACCTCATTAAGAGCCACGATGATAGCAGAATATGGTAGTAAGGGGAAATGGGTATGTCTGTACCCTATGGCGACGCGATTTCGGCGCGTGAGGCAACTATGAAGAACCTCATTACTATGTGAAACTCTAATGCAATAGGCATATAAATCTTATATTCTGGATGTTACAACTATTACGCCATGACCTTTTAGGGTTTATACATAAACATTTAACTGATAGTTGCAACGCTGTTATGGAATAATTCTATTTCCAAACGCAGAGGTACCGGCCAAACCGTCATTTAGAATTTGGTCATATTTGGGTTTCTGTACTAAAACGAGATGGGAACGGAAAATTCCAGAGTCAACAAACAACATTAATACGAACTGTTAATTTTCGGCGAACATCATTTTCATAGGTTGCTAAAATACCGAAAAAAATCATGTGCAGAAAATGCCTATGAGCTAAGCAGTGATGAACTACGCATAGTTATGCTGGACTAGTAGTTAAAAATCTCCAGTACTCGGGTTAAAAGAACACCGTGGCTTCCTGTAGCATGAAACACCGCCGCCCTAGAAAACCAAAACAGAAGTAGGTTAGTTGTTGCAGTCTACTGAGCAGGTGATAACACAGAAAAACATTAAGAAGCGCATATATCATAAACACATACAAAGCCATGGTAAATACGTTGAAGTTAGAATATAGGGTTGTGGGTTGCAGATAGAAAGTCAAGACTTATTCATAGAATTCCCTCGATTCGCATTTTGTCCCTGAAAGGGAATTTCGAAAGGGGTAGGTCAGTATAAACGGATCGACAAATCCCTACAGGTTAAATTAACCACATTGGAGGTCGATACATCCCAACCTAGCAGCCCATCTGAAAAAAAATATAACGATTCCAAATCTGAGAAGAATATTCACCTCTCCTAACCAGGCGAATCCAACGAGGAAGCGCCTTCCACCAAATATCTCTCGCCCTTGACGGGGACGCACCACCTGAGTTCTTCTATGAAACGAGAGGTGACAGAATCGTCAACAAAAGAAGAAAAACATGACTCAATATCATAAGGAAACAAACTCAGGAAAGAAAGAAATAATACGAGAAAAATAAACAAATGATCCATTCGATATCGAGCCACACCTGGGTCATTCGATTTACCAGACTTCTGCAATGCTGGCGTTAACTCGGTTCCCATTACCAGATATGCAGGGCCACATAGAGAGGTGAGGCGTAGAGATAGAAAACAAATGAAAGCGAGACACAAACGAACTACAATCGTGAATGATGAACAACGGCAGAAGCGAGGGTTAAAAAGAGGCAAACTGTGGTCTAGTGCCACGAATACCCCACTGTGCACGCGGTGGCGGGATACAGTGTTAGCGTGCAGAGCAGAGGCTCTAACCCTAGTAGGCATATTCGAGAGTGCATCAAGAAATCTCGAAGGGGATTTGAGGGATGGGCCGCAAAGTACTATCTTATCCCAGCTCTCTGTTTTTCCCCGAAACCTTTGGTACAATGCCGGCGAAGTTCGGCTAAAGCCAGCGATCCGTTCCGAGGAAATGAGCTGTAGCAGGGCCGTATAACTAGCGATGACACCTGCACACAGCTGATTTGGAAACGTGGCGAGTAATCCTGCTATGCAAAGCGAAACCCTGCCGTGGCCTGCTGGTGAACTACCCTCTGCAACAAACAATTACAATACGTTAAAATGCTAAGTACTAGAACAGTGAAATGCAGACAGTGGCGCATACGCAATCTCTAAACCGTAACCATCACGCAATAGGAATATGACAGTAAAATAATGGCTATATCAAAATAGATATACGATGAGAAGTTACACCAGTTTCCACGCTGTGACAAATAAGGGAGCGTAACCCCATCGAATGTGACCAGCATTGAAATCATCACCAGGCTAAATATGTATATATATTTATCAGAAAGTTCGAAGGTGGAAAGTTCGAGTACGACCTATGTATTCCATGCGCGTGCATGATATAATGTCTTCGCCAAATTTCTAATTACCGGAGTCTACACGCCAACTTGATAAAATATAGTCGGCTTTTCAAGCGTAGAATTACACATGGTAAATAAATTATTTGTTGACATATGAACGGCCTCGAAGGGGGAGTTCCAAAGTATACATGTCCATATGGTATAGATACATATATATGGTTTTGGAAATGGTGCCTTCGCATTGAAATATGCGCGTTAGGTTATACCTACGTCCCTCCTAACTATATAGTAGTCATACACTATGTGTATATAAGGGGCCATATATCTATTATTAAATTGGGTATAGTTAAATAGTAATGGGTCGAGGGAGTGTTATGAGGTAAATTTCTCCAAGGAGTATATGTATATAGGTGATATAAATATACAATTTCATATATGATATTTAGTTGGTCTATAAAATGTAAAATATGATTTTATGTATATATATATATATAGGAGTGAAATGTAGCCATGGGGAATATTAAATGTTATAAAAAGGGAAGCTACAATACTAGGTGGAAATAACCACTTCAGTTCTGTACTTGGTATTCAACCAACATGTCAGTAACAACGAAGAAAAAAAAAAAAAAATTCCCTTACATTAGAGGCATTACACTAATATTGGTTATTTTTGTAGAATATTGTGAGAATATTTGGTAGATTATGCAGATTTGGAGAAGGAGATGATTTATGGACTTGCTCCCTACCACTAGAAGCTCAAGGTTAAAGAATAAATGAGCACAGTATTAGGAAATTAGGGAGAAATCTTGGAGAAATTAAAGGGGGTTGTCCACCCTCCTTAACTTCAAAGGTAACCAAAGGATCCTCATGAGATCCCCTCCAACAATTTGAATTCTAGAGGAAGCCAAGCAACTGAAGGTGAAATGCACTCAATCTATGGTTTACTTGGAGTCAAGTGGAATCATTACCTATTTTCTAGGGAGGTTTTGGTAGCTTCCCTTTAGTATAAATGAATCTAATCAAGAGATAATGAGGGTCAGTTATTCAATCCCATTCTGGTTTACTTCCACTCCATCCCACTTCCATTTCATTCCATTAGATTTGAAAATCTGTTGCAAAGCCATTAGGCTCTGTCAAAGTTTTTAAGGTTGTAAAAAACTATTCTTTTTTATGAATTGAGTAGAGATATGCCATTTTATTGATCTAGTTCTAGAGAGCTCGGCTCGTCGATTAGGGCCCAACCCATGTGCCTTAGCTTCTCTGATTATTTCATTTTTTTTTTCCTATCATTTAGCTAGTTTTTCTTCTACCATTTAGTTAGATCTACTTCTGATAGTTTCAATGTTGCTTTGTCTTTGCTTTCAGTTTGCTGTTATAGTTTTTGATCTTCTTGTGAGTAATAGAATAGATGGTAAAACTCTAAAAGTTGTGGATCTAGAACTCCCTTATCACATCTGTCAATAGAGCTCGAGGAGGGTAAACCTTCCCAACACCCAAGCACTGCTTTTTGTTCAGATTTTTATCACACATTCTTTTATGTTTTCACTTGCATGAATCCATAGGTTTGTTTGCACGAGTTAATATTAACACACCAGAGCAGCTCTATGGCACCTTTCCACTTCAATTTCCATCTCTGTCTTTATGGATGAACATTGATTTTTATGCCTCCATTCTCCTCCTTTTCCTCTTGTTTAAATTTTGCACCCGCCTTTTATTCATAAAAATACTTAAACCATTCAGCTGCCTTATTCATTTGTTTTTATCGATCACGACTACCACACCCTTTTTAACGTAGAACGCTTGAAAAATATTTGAAACTTGACCTCTACCTTTTCTCCTCAATTCTCCCGCCACCGTACATTCCAATCGAACTTTGCACCTTTCCTCTCTTTTTTTCATTCGAGACTTACCATAAATCACATCACATTTCCTTTTCGCTTGACCGCAGTCACATCTCCATACATCACAATCGTACTTTGGATAATTTTCCCTTCCCTTTCAACACCTACCACTGATCTTTACCGATTGCGATATTGCGATATCGGAAATCGCAATCGCAGTTTTTTCCCTTTCTCTTAAGACTTACTGCTCCAACTCCATGATATTGCGATTGAAATATTAGCCTCGCCTCCATTCGCCACATCACAAATCGCTTGTCGAAAATTTTACATTTTTCGTTAACAGTTACCATTTTCTTCTATGAATTGAGATATTTTTATCACACTTCACCACTATTCCCCATCACACTCTGGAAGACTTATCCTTTTTCTTTTAATACTTATCACTCTTTCTGCCAATTTCGATATGGCATTTTGCACGTCACCGCTTCTACCCCATCGCACTTTGCACTTCGCACTTCGCAAGGCTTACCTCATCGCATTTTTCACTTCAATCGCAATCCTGAATAACACTTCCTCTATCCCTTTAGTCTTGTGATATTGCGATTGCGATATCACACATTGCAATGCTTTCCTCCATCACATCTATGCCATCTCACTTTTCAATTTATTCCGCTCCAAAGCCTTTTTGCGCTATAATAAAGTTTTAATAAGGTTTTATCCCTACTCTTTCCACTTCTAAGACTTGTTTCATGCATTAATCCCTCCATTAACCTCTTTAGCCATTTTCTCCCCTTCAAGCTACAAATCAACACCTTTTAAAGTTTATTTATATCATGAATAGTTGCATGGTTAGAAGAATGGTAGCATGGTAGATAGATCATAGGATAAGTTAAGTGTGGTTTAGAACTAGTTTCATTCTTTCCATTCCTTTTCAGAAATATAGCTTAGTTTCTTTTCAACCATTCCCTCTTCTGAAACTTAAATTATTTTCATTCCTGTCATTTATTTTCAGCAATGTAATTTACTTTTCTTCTATCATTTCTTTTCTGCAATTTAGTTTAGTTTCATTGAAGTGTGAGAGACTTCACTGAGAACCCTTAGAAATAGCACCCTTTCATAAAGCAGAAGAGGATGACATGAACAGAATGCATCTTTTGTGTATATAGCATTGTCACCTCAAATTTTTTACGAACCCCGGGTTGATAAAGTAAAGTAGGGCAGCCCCTAGGAGTTGCAGCATTCCTGATGCAATACCAAGGCTCAACAATTATAAACCTCTCTTCTTAGTTCTTCATCTCAAATTATGTTTTCAGGTGATTTTTTGGAAACATCTATATTCGTTTGACTTTCATATCAATTTTTTAAATTCATATTGCAACTAAGATGGGTGTGGGGTGTGATTTTGAGCTTTATTTCATTAACTAGTTAAAAACCCATATTTTTTAATTCAGTGAAAATTTTTATTTTTGAATTAAATTATTTATATATGAAATTAGAGTTTCGATATCAGTGTATCTTATTAACCAAAATAATCTAATTCTACTGGAATATCTCTGGTAGACTTCAAAGGGAAAATAAAAAAAAATAGACAAGCAAGCCTAAATGAAGCCCATAAAGAAATCCGTAGAGAAAACTTCAAGTGTAAATGAAATCTATAAAGATAGCCATAGATATTGAAAAATAGTAAAGGGGGAAGAGAACAAAGAGGTCCAAAACCCAGCTCCTGAGTACAAAAAATCCGGTAAATCTATGATGTGTATTGTGATGTTGAGTTTGTTATGATCTAGGGGTTCTCAGACCACAGAGGGAGACTCTACTTATTTTGATCAAGAGTGTATTTGTAGGTTGGTATATTCAATTTTGAGCTTGTATATTCAAAAAAATTGTAGCTTTTCAACATGGGTTACAAGAAATAGTAAGGATCTTGGGTTGGAATAGATAAGAGCCATGTTCAAACCCCACGAAATACATCAATGAATATCAGACTGAGAAAAAAAAACTATGTAACGAATAAAAATGCTCAACTTCTATTTGTACAGCTTGAAGTGAAGGAATTTAGAAGGAATCATGCGCATACCATGGATGAGAGAGAAGAGGCTTCCATTAGGATAGTGATAATAGATAAGAAGGTTTTCCTTGGCCTGGAAATAATCTCTAAAGGAAACTATATTCTGGTGTCAATTCTTACCCACCATCTCCATATGCCTCTCAAATTCATCCCTAGTCATCTAGTTATAATTACTTAATCTCTTGATAGTTACAGTCACATTTTGTTCTCCATCAAAGCCTTATTGGTAGTCCCTACAATTCCTCTCCACATAATTCCAGCAGATGCATGGAGCATATCCTCCAAAGTGTACATCTGAGCTTCCCCACTACAGAACATATGACCCCGTCTCCTCTACTACTGATACTTAAGACTCTTAGCATCTGTATTAAAATAATACATATTAGAACCAGTATCCTGAATCAAAATTTTCTCAGAGTACTGATTTCATCAACATTGATTGTGGAGGAACCAATTACTTCACTGATAATACCAATAGGCTTCAGTGGATTCTTGATGATGGATCTGTCGCGGGTGGCATGGAAGTAGAAATTAATGTTTCGACTGAAACCCGCCGAAAATACCAAAATTAATAATATTTTCCAGCAGATAATAAGAAGTAATATTATAACTTCAATACTATAGAGAGGAAACGATGCCTTGTTAGAGCAACATTCGTACATGTAAACTTTGATAATATCAGTGCATATCCAAAGTTCAACCTCTATCTTGGCACCACTCATTGAGCCACAATGATGATTTCAAATTCTACAGATGTGTATGTTGAAGTAATTATCTTGAGAGAAGAATCTATTGAAATTAATGTGTGTGTTTTAGATGCTTCAACTGGTGTTCGATTCGTATACACTTTGGAGTTGCACATTCTCAGTGATTCAATTTATGCAACAAATTTTAAGGAGGATTTATTCCAGAAGGTTACTGAAAGGACAAATTTTGGTGCCTCAAGTAAGGAACCCATATGATATACTAGTGACCCATATGATAGTATTTTTAGCTTAGATGAAATTGAGCCAAACTATCTTATTGGTGTCACCCCTGGAAGAAATCCAGTGAGCACAACAAGGAACATTTTTACAAACATACATGAGAAACCACCGAACAAAGTGATGAAAACTATAGTTGTTGGTACTTGTGGTAGTCTTACTTATTGGATAAACCTTGAATATTTCCCAACTAATGCTCGTGCTTATGCATGCCTTGCTGGGATTGAGGATTTAGGTCCAAATGAAGTTCGAAAAATTACTCTGAAAAAACCATATGTTCCTTTTTATGACAGTATACCACTGTAACACCCCCAATTTGTGTGTTGAATTTTTAAAGTTAGACATTTGAACTTAAATCCTAAGGGGGTGGACCCCAAGGGATAAGTATGGTGTGAATGTATTTGCATATTTTATTTGAGGAAATAAATAAAATGATTGTGCATTTTGACCAAAAAGAGAATTTGAGATCACTTTCCAAATCCATGAGGAGGGATAAGGCAACAAATCCCCAAAAAAAAATCTTTCAAAAATCCTTGAAAGAAATTTATTTAGATTTGAGGAGGAATCTAAATTTCCCACAATGAAGAGAGGAAGTAGTTGGGAAGAGGTGAGAAAATTTGGAAAAGTGAGAAAAACATGACTTTAAAGATCCCAAAATGGGAAGCCCTAGGCTAAGCAGAAGAAGCATCCTGCTAACTGGGCCCTTGAGATTAGAAACATGCTTTGGGGGAATATGAGCTTAAATAAGCTGCTCCTAGGCAGATCAGGGGTTGATCTGTTCTAGGAGGTGATCTCTGCTCGGGGGTGAGTCCTGGGAGACAAAGAGGACTCTAAGGTTGGGAGGTTGGTCATTTTGCAGATTGTGTGGTATGTTCTGAAATTCTTGTTACTATGTCTTATTACAGTATGAATTGGCTACATATAAAATTTAATTTTATGACAAATGAGAAATTTTGGTACTACATTTAACAGAATCTATCCTTAGGCATTCACCTTCCAGATTTTGTTTAGTTGTAGACCAGAAAGTTCATAGAGTAGAAACTCCAGAATCTCTAAACCAAGGTTGGTTTAAATCTGAAGTTTCTTAGCCTCTACAGATGAGTAATTAGTGTTTTGTTCCCTGTAGACACAAATGTGATATTATATGCTTATGTCTATGCTAGAGAACCATTATAGTAGTACTAAAATTACATGGTACAAATACAAACAGCTGAAAGTAAGATATTAGAATATGACATTCAAAATTGTATAGAAAAAAAAATACTTCTACTCTATCTGATTGATATAACACGTTATAAATGGTTATATTGCATTTCGAAATTTATCCTAAATCTTTGAAGACAAGTATCATAGCAAAAGATTTAAATTTAAAATTAAATTCCTTTAGTCCAGCACTATTGGATACATATAGGTGTACATCGAAAGAAAAATAGAATTTAAGAGTAAGGACTCTAGAACATGTACGTTGAATTCTTATTAATCCACAAAATAACTTTACATGAGAGAAGGGCTATATCCCTTATAGCAATTATAAAGTATTTTGAAATTTAACTTTATATCTAACCCTTACAACAAACCTTAACGCAATGGAGATAATCTATGCGCAAGGTATATCCTTAATTAAACTATCGAACACCTATAAATATACGCATTTAAAAACCAAGAAGTGTATATATATTAACAAGCATCGGGCATTATACAAATCTGAATCTTGTTAATCTCGAACACAAATGCGCCATATATATATATACCTGAAATTTATATGTCATCAACGCTATATAAACACAAATCATATAGTTTAATGATGTGTGTTAAAAAGGGAATATACCTGTGAAACATATATATAAAAAAAAAACGATATCAAAACGAATCAATAAAATATACATAGGTGATCATTATCGCTAATAGAATGAAAGTATGGTCAAATTTTAATAATGCATGGTAAATAATTGAAACGACTATGTACTTAACTCTTATTCATCGAATCCATTGGATTGGTGCGACCTCCTACACCACGGCATAGTGGAGACCTGTCCAAGTAAATTTCAAACGGACAGAGGTGACAAGTAGAACGACAACACGATGCGAAATCAATGGTTTCAATCATAATCCTTACGCAAGATCGAGGAGATCTTCACAGTTTTCACAAGAATTTTTAAGAGACAAAATGTAGTTCCAAAGGGCCGAATATACGAATCCACTCTGCATATTAGTTGGGGTGCAGAATATTTAGATTTCTTGGATATACGGTGAAGTAAAATGTTAAAAGAAGCTCAGAAAATCAACCTGAACGCTGTTATTATTTCCCTATCTAATCACAGAGTAATTCCTGTTAGTTCACATAGAATTTAAATGGAAGAGTTGGTGTCAGTAGCGTTTAGAATGAAACGGAACAATTGAAATATGATAAATGAACCGGTCATTGACGCTTTGACCACAGTCCCGCGGAAGACAGTTTAATAAGACATCTGACCATAGACATGTTATGAAAACCAAGTTTCTTCAGATGCTCCAAATATAATGGCTGAGAAATAGAAGAGGCCAAAACAATTATATGCTGGGGCGCAGTGTTAGCAGGAGATAAAATCTCTGAATCGTTTCCTGCAAACCCCCAAAGGCCGAAGCCAGAGCACCAACGAGAGTAGAAATACAACCTTGTGAGAGTGGGCAGTTGTATCCACACCTAAATCGGTTCTGGAAAAATCACCCGTCGCCCGTCGCCAGAATGAAACCCACACACATTCACGAACAACCTGAAAACCTGCAATATTTTCGTGAAAGAAACAGTATGAGCATCATAAGCATCGCTAGTATAAAGCCACAAAATGCAGTTTCTAGAGAAAAAAAAAAAAAAACAAAAGGGATTGAAGAACACGTTCTACGTTGAAAGAAACCCATAAATCGCAGAATAACCAGGAATAACCAGGTAAGGTCATTGGCAGTAGAGGGCGAGCCGCTGATGAAAACACCGCAGCCGTGACTCAGCAAGACCTGAAACAGTGAAGGAAGGAGACGAGTAGTAATACGGGTTGGGACCGTGAAAGGTTAATAAAGAACCCCAAACCCTAAAAAAAAAGCGCTACAGGTACTGGAAATCCTGTTCACGGAGTTACTCAGGTACCCTCCAGCTAATTCGAATTGTTGCGAAATCTCGAAGAGGATCTCCAGAGCAACGATGAGCTACAACCCTGGGTACCCTTTTGTCAGTTTAATAATACTTTAAGCCTGTGCAGAGTACTTGAGAGGCGGGTTGCAGGAGAATTTAGGAGAGGTGGGTCATCGAAAAGACTTTCCCCTTCTCTCATCTCCAGCTGTTGTGAAATGCGTTGTGGCATGAGTTGTCACAGTCCGGAAACCGTCATACGCAACCAGAAGCTTGTGGCCGCCAATAAACCTGTCATCTGCACACAAAACCAGAAACCAAAATCATATTAGGTGCGAGCGGGAATAGGGATCAGTCTATGGTTTTGATTCGACCGTGGTATTAGAAAACATCCACGTGATGGAGTCGCTACCCATGCGGACGGAGGGCTACCATACCAGAGTTACAAACCCTAAACTGCGCCAATGGTAAACGCGTGGGTAGAGAGTTATCGTATGTAACCATTATATGGTATAATCAATTTATTCACACGTTACATGTGGCCGATAGATACGGGAATACCCAATGAAATTTTTAAAGGAGGTCATTTCAATTCATGCGTACCATGTATATGGTGGCACTCAAATTAAATATACAAAAGAGTTTTGACCTACATTTTCTATATATCATTATAGGTGTTACATATACCTATAAATGCCATGAAATTAATATCGCCGAAAGATATATACTCATGTTAATAATTGGTTAATTATGGAAAAAGGTCTTGGATATAAACATGTTATATATATATATGAGTGCTATTTATATTTACTCATGAAATTAATATTTGGTTTAACTATGGAAAAGGTCTTAGATAAATATGACATATATATATAGATATGGGTGCTATATATATATATACTCATTAAATTAATACTCCTAACGGATATACATGCAAGTAGTACATGGGGTATATATATCAAAATAAGTGGAATATGTAGCACTGTAAGTAAACCTTCTAACACACTAGCATAGCAAAGAAGAATATATGGAATCTTATTTAGAATAAAATGAACAACTTATAGTAGATAGGTTTAATGTATTCCGAGGGAATACCAATGAGGTCTATGGGATATTATTAAATACTAACAGGATCTCATGTTATAGGAAAAAAAAAAATTTCATTAAACTGGAGGTGTTACAAATGGTATTGGAGCATCAGTTACAACAAATTGGGCTGTCATTTTGTGCTCACTGTTATAACATATGTGGTTGTTTTGTTGAAAATTTTATTTAAAAATTTTGCTAATCTGTGTTGTGAGTGTGTACAGTTGAAATGGCTGAAGGAGAAGGAATTTATGTGGATCTGCGGGACGAGTTTGCTACTCCAGATCCCAATGCCCCGGTAATGGCTATGTTGCACAGGCTGCAACGAGAATTGGCTGAACTGAGAAGTCAGAATGACATGTTGTCATCAGCTAGTAAGGAACAAGAAAAGCTCATCAGAGAACTCACTTCCCGGAGCAGCCAAGAAGGCGAAGGTTCCGGGAAGAGGAAGATGGATGAGTCTGATGATGATGAGGCTAGAAGACAATGACATAAACGAAAAAGGATGAGGGGGGTTGAAAGATCAAACCTGCCTCTTACTGATGGGGAGAAGAGGTAAGGAAGATCTTGAAGCTTGGTTCTTGAACATGATCAAGTATTTCAAGTATATGAATATGGGAAAATGAGGCAGGATTAATTTGTATCGTTGCAAGGAAAAACCCTGCTTGTGGTGGGAGGAACAAATGGTGCATGCCATTGGCCAAACGATTGCCCAGGAAGGTTGGACTAAGTTCAAAAGTCGTTATTTGAATGAACGTTATTATGATGATAAAGCAAAATAATTCCATGAACTTAGGCTAGGACAGCTCACTATTGATGAGTTTGTCACTAAGTTTACAAATTTACTGAGGTATGTCCCTTACATTAGGGAAGAAAAGGCAAAAGTGCAAAGGTTTTTGAATTGTTTGCCTACTGCGTACAAGGAGAAAATTGAGTTTGATAACCCAAAAACAATGGATGAGGCTGTTAGAAAAGCAAGATTATGCTACCAGCAGTTTAAAGGTAAAGCTGAACAAGGGAAGAGCTGGCTGAACAAGGGTGAGTTCAAAGGTAAAATACCAAAACCAACATATCTAAGAAATTTTGGTAGAGATCATCAGCGGAAAATTCAATAAACCAAGAGAAAGTCAAACTACTCAGTCCCAAGTGGCGTCAAAACCAGTAGAAGGGAACAATAAAAAGGAAGGGACAGTCAGAATGAAGGAACCTTTGAAATGTTGGGGATGTGGAGAACCCCATATGATGAGGGACTGCCCCCATCGAAATATACACATGATCAGCAGAGAGCGAGAGGCAACAACAGTAAATGACATAGCCATAAATATACCAACTATCAGTGCAGCCTTGGAAAATCGGCAAGCAGAACATCAAGCAACCATGGTGGAAATGGAGGGTAAGATTTCTGACCTACCTATTATTGTTTTGATTGATCCAGGTGCTTCTTTGAGTTACATTAGTCCTGGAATTGTAGAAAAATGTAAAATTAAACCTGAAAAATTTCAGCAGTCATGGTTGGTACAGCTGGCCACTGGAACGAAGAGAAAAGTCACACATAAGCTGCCCAAAACAGCAATACAATTAAATGGGGTTCCAACAGATGTAAATCTGAACATATTGCCACTAGGATCCTATGATCTGCTGATAGGAATGGATTGGCTGGAAAAGAAGAAAGCTCTGATGAACTGCTGGGATAAAACCCTGCATTGTGTGGATGAGGAAGGGAAACCTTTTACACTAAAGGGGAAACCAAAATCCATTTCAATAAGACAAATATCAGCATTACAATTGAAAAGAACATCTAGAAAAGGATACCAAGTCTATGCAGTGCATGTAGAAGAAATAGAACAGCAAACTGAGGAAGAGTTAATGGATGCTATACCAGTCATCAGAGAATTTAAGGATGTTTTTCCCAAGGAAATCCCTCATCTTCCCCCCAAAAGAGAGATTGATTTTTCAATCGATCTGGTACCAGGAGCAACACCTGTTTCCCGAGCACCTTATCGAATGAGCCCTCCTGAACTAATGGAACTGAAAATGCAATTACAGGAACTGTTAGATAAAGGGTATATCAGACCAAGTGTGTCTCCTTGGGGAGTTCCGGTCTTATTTGTGAAAAAGAAGGATGGAACTTTTAGGATGTGCATTGACTATCGTCAACTGAACAAATTGACCATTAAGAATAGATATCCACTTCCTAGAATTGATGATATTTTTGATCAAGTGAGAGGAGCTTCAGTCTTTTCCAAGATTGACCTAAGGACTGGTTATCACCAGCTCAGAATTAAAGAAGAAGACATCAGCAAAACAACATTTCGAACCAGGTATGGGCATTACGAATTTGTAGTCCTACCTTTTGGTTTGACGAATGCCCCTGCCACATTTATGTGTCTGATGAACAGTGTGTTAAATAAGTATTTGGACAAATTTGTTCTTATGTTCATAGATGATATCCTAGTCTATTCTAAAAATGAAGATGAACATCAGGAACATCTGAGAATAGTGTTGCAGACTTTAAAAGAAAACCAGTTATATGCCAAGTTCAGCAAATGTGAATTTTATAAAGATAAAATTCAATATCTGGGTCATATAATTTCTGAAAAAGGGTTGGCAGTTGACCCTGAAAAGATAAAAGCTATTAAAGAGTGGCCAGTTCCCACTGATGTCTCAGCAGTAAGATCATTTATGGGAATTGCAGGCTATTATCGCAGATTTGTGGAGAGATTTTCTGCTATAGAAAATCCCATAACCTCATTACAAAGGAAGGGTGTTAAGTTCGTGTGGACTGAGAAATGTCAAAACAGTTTCGAACAATTGAAACAAAAACTTATTTCAGCCCCTATATTAAAAATTGCTGATCCTGATAAAGATTTTGTTGTATGTACAGACGCTTGCAGAGAAGGGCTAGGAGGAGTCCTATTGCAGGAAAATTCAGTCATTGCCTATGAATCTAGAAAATTGAAAATACATGAACAGAATTATAGTGCATATGATTTGGAATTTGCAGCTGTTATCCATGCTTTAAAAATGTGGAGGCACTATCTACCTAGGAAGAAATTCACATTGATGACTGATCATATTAGTCTTAAATACTTCTTTTCCCAAACTGATCTGAATGCAAGGCAAGCCAGATGGCTGTCCTTTTTAAGTGAATTTGATATGGACATAAAACATATCAAGGGAAAAGAAAATAAAGTTGCTGATGCATTAAGTAGAAATTCTTGTCAACATTTAAACAACATTGGGAGTAGTGCCCAGATGGAGATAGAGGAAATGGTGGGAGAAGCAGCAAATCAAGATCCCAACTATGAAGCCCTCTTGGTGAAACTACAGAAAAGGGATAAAACTGATTTCACTAAAAACCAGAAAGGGCTGCTCTATTACAAAAACAGGTTGTATATTCCAAATATAGAGTCATTGAAAAGAGAAATTCTAGATGAATATCACAAACAACCTTATGCAGGACATCCAGGATACCAGAAGATGTTAACAGCCTTGAAAAAGAAGTTGTTCTAGCCGGGAATGAAGAGAGATGTGGCAGAGTATCTAAGTAAGTGTATGGAATGTCAACTGGTCAAGGTTGAGCATCAACATCCAGCAGGACTTTTAAACCCGTTGCCAATTGCAGAATGGAAATGGGACACAGTTTCCCTGGATTTTATAACAGGATTACCCAAGACTAAATATCAACATGATTCTGTAATGGTAGTAGTAGACACTCTCACCAAAGCTGCTCACTTTATACCAGTAAAGTCTACCTTTGGAACAACTCAAGTAGCAAATGTTTTCCTAAAGGAGATAGTAAGGCTTCATGGAGTTCCCAAAGTGATTGTGTCAGATCGAGATGCTAAGTTTACAGCAGCATTTTGGAAGGGATTGTTTGCAGGAATGGGTACTAAACTGAATTTTAGTACTGCCTATCACCCTCAGACTGATGGGCAAACAGAAAGGACAAATCAAATTTTAGAGGATATGCTGAGAATGTATGTGATGGATAGGCCATCAAAATGGGAAGAGTATATTCATTTAGCTGAGTTTGCCTATAATAATAGTTACCAATCCTCTATTAAGATGAGTCCATTTGAGGCCCTCTATGGGAGAAAGTGCCGTACTCCCTTAAGCTGGAGTCAACCAAAGGATAAACTGGTGTTGGGACCCGATGCACTACAAGAGATGGAAAGAATTGTTAAACAAATACAGAAAAATATAAAGACAACACAAGATCGACAGAAGAGCTATGCTGATAAGAAAAGAGTGCACCAAGAATTCAAAGTGGGGGATCATGTGTATTTGCGCATCAAACCCAAAAAGAGCACACTTTATGCAGGAAGTTGTGCAAAACTAGCTCCTAGATACTGTGGGCCTTTTGAAGTTTTAGAAAGGGTGGGACCAGTGGCTTATAAGCTGGCCTTACCACCCCATGTTAAAGTGCATAATGTGTTTCACGTTTCATTACTAAAAATATATGTGCATGATGCTTCTCACATAGTTCATTGGAATGTTGTACAGGTGGAACCAGAAGGGGAGTTTCTGCCAGAACCGCTTCAAATATTGGAGCGGGAAGAAATTGAATTAAGAAACAGAACAGTGGCCAGAGTAAAAGTGCAGTGGAAGAACTTTACTGCTGAAGAAGCCACCTGGGAAAGGGAAGATGAAATAGTGGAGAAATATCCATTTTTGTTTAAATGAACTCTAGTAGTTAAATAACAACACCGAGGACGGTGTTTATTTTCAGAGGGGGAATGTGTAACACCCCCAATTTGTGTGTTGAATTTTTAAAGTTAGACATTTGAACTTAAATCCTAAGGGGGTGGACCCCAAGGGATAAGTGTGGTGTGAATGTAATTGATGAAATAAATAAAATGATTGTGCACATTGACCAAGATGAGAATTTGAGATCACTTGCCAAAATCCATGAGGATGGATAAGGCAATAAATCCCCACCATCTTTCAAAAAATCCTTGAAAGAAATTAATTTAGATTTTGAGGAGGAATCTAAATTTCCCCAATGATGAGGAAAGTAGTTGGGAAGAGGTAATAAAAGCTGGAAAAGCTGAGGAAAAGCATAAAACAGCTTTAAAAAGTCCCAAAATGGGAAGCCTAGGCTAGACAGGAAAGAAAGCATCTGCCCTAATAGGGCCTTGAGAATTAAGCATGCTTTGAGGAAATATGAGCTTCAAATAGGCCTCCGAGCGGTCGAGGGTGATAAATTACAGGAGGTGATCTCTGCTCAGGGGTGAATCCTGGGAGATAAAGAGGATTCTAAGGTTGGGAGGTTGGTCATTTTGCAGATTGTATGGTATGTTCTGAAATTCTTGTTACTATGTCTTATTACAGTATGAATTGGCTACATATAAAATTTAATTTTATGACAATGAGAAATTTTGGTACTACATTTAACAGAATCTATCCTTAGGCATTCACCTTCCAGATTTTGTTTAGTTGTAGACCAGAAAGTTCATAGAGTAGAAACTCCAGAATCTCTAAACCAAGGTTGGTTTAAATCTGAAGTTACTTAGCCTCTACAGATGAGTAATTAGTGTTTTGTTCCCTATAGACACAAATGTGATATTATATGCTTATGTGTATGCTAGAGAACCATTATAGCAGTACTAAAGTTACATGGTACAAATACAAACAGCTGAAAGTAAGATATTAGAATATGACATTCAAAATTGTATAGAAAAAAAAATACTTCTACTCTATCTGATTGATATAACAAGTTATAAATGGTTATATTGCATTTCGAAATTTATCCTAAATCTTTGAAGACAAGTATCATAGCAAAAGATTTAAATTTAAAATTAAACTCCTTTAGTCCAGCACTATTGGATACATATAGGTGTACATCGAAAGCAAAATAGAAGTTAAGAGTAAGGACTCTAGAACATGTACGTTGAATTCTTATTAATCCACAAAATAACTTTACACGAGAGAAGGGCTATATCCCTTATAGCAATTATAAAGTATTTTGAAATTTAACTTTATATCTAACCCTTACAACAAACCTTAGGGCAATGGAGATAATCTATGCGCAAGGTATATCCTTAATTAAACTATCGAACACCTATAAATATACGCATTTAAAAACCAAGAAGTGTATATATATTAACAAGCATCGGGCATTATACAAATCTGAATCTTGTTAGTCTCGAACACAAATGCACCATATATATATATATACCTGAAATTTATATGTCATCAGCGCTATATAAACACAAATCATATAGTTTAATGATGTGTGTTAAAAAGGGAATATACCTGTGAAACATATATATAAAAAAAAAAACGATATCAAAACGAATCAATGAAATATACATAGGTGATCATTATTGCTAATAGAACGAAAGTATGGTCAAATTTTAATAATGTGTGGTAAATAATTGAAACGACTATGTACTTAACTATTATTCATCGAATCCATTGGATTGGTGCGACCTCCTACACCACGGCACAGTGGAGACCTGTCCAAGTAAATTTCAAACGGACAGAGGTGACAAGTAGAATGACAACACGATGCGAAATCAATGGTTTCAATCATAATCCTTACGCAAGAGCGAGGAGATCTTCACAGTTTTCACAAGAATTTTTAAGAGACAGAATGTAGTTCCAAAGGGCCAAATATACGAATCCACTCTGCATATTAGTTGGGGTGCAGAATATTTAGATTTCTTGGATATACGGTGAAGTAAAATGTTAAAAGAAGCTCAGAAAATCAACCTGAACGCTGTCATTATTTCCCTATCTAATCACAGAGTAATTCGTGTTAGTGCACAGAGAATTTAGATGGAAGAGTTGGTGTGAGTAGCGTTTAGAATGAAACGGAACAATTGAAATATGATAAATGAACTGGTCATTGACGCTTTGACCACAGTCCCGCGGAAGATAGTTTAATAAGACATGTGACCATAGACATGTTATGAAAACCAAGTTTCTTCAGATGCTCCAAATATAATGGCTGAGAAATAGAAGAGGCCAAAACAATTATATGCTGGGGTGCAGTGTTAGCAGGAGATAAAATCTCTGAATCGTTTCCTGCAAACCCCCAAAGGCCGAAGCCAGAGCACTGACGAGAGTAGAAATACAACCTTGTGAGAGTGGGCAGTTGTATCCACACCTAAATCGGTTCTGGAAAAATCACCCGTCGCCCGTCGCCAGAATGAAACCCACACACATTCACGAACAACCTGGAAACCTGCAATATTTTCATGAAACAAACAGTATGAGCGTCATAAGCATCGCTAGTATAAAGCCACAAAATGCAGTTTCTAGAAAAAAAAAAAAAAAAAACAAAAGGGAATGAAGAACACGTTCTACGTTGAAACAAACCCATAAATTGCAGAATAACCAGGAATAACCAGGTAAGGTCGTTGGCGATAGAGGGCGAGCCGGTGATGAAAACACCGCAGCCGTGACTCAGCAAGACCTGAAACAACGAAGGAAGGAGACGAGTAGTAATACGGGTTGGGACCGTGAAAGGTTAATAAAGAACCCCAAACCCTAAAACAAAAGCGCTACAGGTACTGGAAATCCTGTTCACGGAGTTACTTAGGTACCCTCCAGCTAATTCGAATTGTTGCGAAATCTCGAAGAGGATTTCCAGAGCAACGATGAGCTACAACCCTGGGTACCCTTTTGTCAGTTTAATAATACTTTAAGCCTGTGCAGAGTACTTGAGAGGCGGGTTGCAGGAGAATTAAGGAGAGGTGGCTCATCAAAAAGACTTTCCCCTTCTCTCATCTCCAGCTGTTGTGAAATGCATTGTGGCATGAGTTGTCACAGTCCAGAAACCGTCATACGCAAGCAGAAGCTTGTGGCCGCCAATAAACCTGTCATATGCACACAAAACCAGAAACCGAAATCGTATTACGTGCGAGCGGGAATAGGGCTCAGCCTAGGGTTTTGATTCGACCGTGGTATTAGAAAACAGCCGCGTGATGGAGTCGCTACCCATGCGGATGGAGGGATACCATACCAGAGTTACAAACCCTAAACTGCGCCAATGGTAAACGCGCGGGTAGAGGGTTATCGTATGTAACCATTATATGGTATAATCAATTTATTCACACGTTACATGTGGCCGATAGATACGGGAATACCCAATGAAATTTTTAAAGGAGGTCATTTCAATTCATGCGTACCATGTATATGGTGGCACTCAAATTAAATATACAAAAGAGTTTTGACCTACATTTGCTATATATCATTATAGGTGTTACATATACCTATAAATTCCATGAAATTAATATCACCGAAAGATATATACTCATGTTAATAATTGGTTAATTATGGAAAAAGGTCTTGGATATAAACATGTTATATATATATATATATATATATATATATATATAGGTGCTATATATATTTACTCATGAAATTAATATTTGGTTAACTATGGAAAAGGTCTTGGATATAAATATGTTATATATATCTATATAGGTGCTATATATATATATACTCATAAAATTAATATTACTAATGGATAGACATGCAAGTAGTACATGGGGTATAGATCGATATAAGTGGAATATGTAGCATATAGGCAAGGCTTGTATACCACTAACAAAAGAGAAGAATATGGAATCTTATTTAGAATAAAATGAACAACTTATAGTAGATAGGTTTAATGTATTCTGAGGGAATACCAATGAGGTCTATGGGATATTATTAAATACTAACAGGATCTCATGTTATAGAAAAAAAAAGAAATCATTAAACTGGAGGTGTTACAACCACTTAATATTCAGGAGAATGTTGTAAGATATACTCTTTATGGACCAAGCTCTAATAATATTTCATTACCATTTTTCCTATAATTTTCTCTTGTGATACAACTGACTCTACTCGTGATCCAATTTTGAATGCACTTCAGATCCACAAGTAAGTTCAAAGGGATTTGAAAACAATTAGTGATGTTGTTTCTTTGGTTGTATTCATAGATATTTCACCAATAAGTGATTGGGAAAATGAAGGTGGAGATCCTTGTCTTTCGGTTCAATGGGATTGGTTAGAATGCATCTCAAATTTACCACCTAGAATCACAAAAGTAACTTGACAGGTGAAATCCATTTAGAAATTGCTAAATTGAAATTATTAGTTGAAATGAGGCTAAGTAATAACTCATTGACTATAAATATTCCATAATTAAGTTTTCTATCCAAGTTGACTGTCGTGCAACTTGAAAACAACAAGTTAAAGGGAACACTACCTTCTTTTCCTACTGATTTACCAAGACTACTGGAATTGTATGTGCAGAGCAATCAACTAATACAATGAATACCCAAGGCTTTATTTAAAAATAAAATGATTTTATGGTACTATGGAAATCCAAATCTAAAGTCTGGAGGAGTTGGAGGAAAGAATGTGAAATTAATCATTTGATTTATAGTGGGCATGTTTATTTTCTTTGTGTTAGAACAGTTAGTTGCTAAGTCATGAGTCCATTCCATAGTTTTATTTTTAGGATTAAACTTCAAAAAATTTCAATATTTCAAAAAAAAATATGTTGCTTCCGAAATTTTTGGAAGCACTAGTTTTAAGACTTTTTCAGATAGTCTGTTATTTTTCTATTTCAGTCTTTTTCTTTTTATTTCGATGCTACTAGAATTTCCAGAAGAATATTGTATATTGAAAAAAATAAATGAAAAATCTCATCCTCTTTAGTTAAGACACAGTTGTAGTGTAAATATGCCTCATTTTTTAAAATCTTTTCATATCCCATGATATGTGTCATATTGCAGTCAGTTAGTTTAAGTTAACTCATAATATATGTTGAACCCATGTGTCACCCACAGTTATGAACTTAAACATTACCCCGTCCTCTCTGTCAACCCCAAGTCAGTTATACGTATTTCTAAGTACGTGTTTTTCTAAATGGAGGAGATCATGGTTATTATACCCAATGCCATAATCATTTCGATGGTTGCACAACAGTATTGCCATAAATTTCAGCCAATTTACATCAAAGATAGCAGAGGTGACTGCTAGTCACATATCTGCTTGTCTCAAGATATCTTGAGCACTTCATATGGAAAAATGAAGACAACTGAAGGTGATGATGGATTATCAGATGGTTTGCATCACGGTGAGAAATATTTTTAATTATGAAGGATGATTTTTATGGGGTGATGAGCCAAATTTTGGTTTTATAACCACCGAAAAAGCAGGAACTTTGTCTTCTGAAATTTTATTTATTGGAGTTTGAATTGCTGAGAGTCTTAGTTTGAGAAGGATTCTGGATTTTAGAAAATATTCCAAAGCTGAATAGAGGCATCACTTGTAAGGTAAATCTCCTTCAACTCTACCACCTATCAATTGCAAGAGAAAGAGTCATTTTTTTTTAAGATGACTAAAACAAGTGGAAAAATAAATCGAATAGAGCTACAAGGTGCAGATTTGGTTGATGCCAATTCTAGGTTAAGAAGCTTACTTATTCAGTCAGGGTGGTATTCTCTATGTACTAGTTTAGTGAGCTCTCACTCAAGAGTAGCCCAAGAGTTTGCTAACTCTTTTAATGGACAAGAAGCTATAGTTTATGGCCTCACTTTGTAGGTTTCTAAAGTTTCCATTGATGAAGCCTTTAACCTTCCCCAAGAATGAGAAACGTTGTTTAAAAGGCGGGTCATTACAGGAGGATATCTCAATAACTTCCTCAAATATGCACCCAAAGATCTGAATTGGGGAAAAGGAATTTCAAGAAGCTACCTTAATAATTACTGGGCATAAGCTATCAAGCTTATCAAGATATACCTCACTTGTGAAAGGAGGTATACAGTTGTGTTCCTCTGTCACATGAGGTTTCTTTTCCATATTGCAGGGATGAAGACATTAAATCTGCCATTTTTCTTATTGAAAATCCTGACAAAGATTTTAGCAAGGGTTCAGAATCATACGAATGTCTCATAGTATAGCTTATAACATCAAGCTTTAATCAAAGTTCTAGTTGAAGAAGAGTTGGGGAAGAGAAACCAAACTTGGGACCACTTTTTATTCTATAGGGCACTCCAACCTGCACCTACACTTTCAATTTCACAATCACAACCTCATGCTGCAAAGAGAACAAAAATAAAGGCCAAAAAATAAAACAATCATAAGAAGGCCAATGGAAAAAAAGAGAAGGTTTCAATAGTCAAGGCTAAAAGAAGGTTGGAAAAAGGAGAGAGCTCCTCAGTAAGAAAACCCAAATCTCTAAAAATAGTGCCCCCTGTTCCTCACTTTCCTAATGTCTACGCTAGATCCAAAAGAATAAGGTCTAGAACTATAGATAAATCAAAAGCATGGGTGCTACCAGAAATTCTGGAAGCACATATTCAGCAGAAGTTGTAGAAAGTGTATCAACCTACACCATCAGATGAAGAAAACGTTAAGGATGTTGGATATGACATCAAGAGTAAGAAGAAGAAATAAGAGGCCAAACCTGTTGCTGGTACCAAAAAGAGGCATACTAGAGACAACAACAAATTTAGGCTTTTCCCCAAGGCTCTACATAATCCAAGCCTAATGATAAAGGTCATTGATATTGAAGGGAAAACTAAAGGTTAAAAGACACAACCCCTTCAAAACAACACTCAGAGACCTCAAAGAGAAGAAAAACATAAAAGGGCTGTAAGGAGGACAAATCCGCTATCAAGGAAGTGACCAAAAGAGAAACCAGATCCAAATCAAATTCTCATAGCAAAATAGATTTGGATAAGCTTTCTAAAGCTCCAGAACACATAGAGGAAAGGTAAAATATTTTTTTGATACAAGTGTCCTTTTTCTTATCAGTCATAATTTTGAACAACAACTTAGTTGTCAAGGAATATAAGTCCGCACATAATTTTCATTATTTTTTGTGTATTTTTTAAAAATAAACAAGGTGGTACCACAATTTCTAGTAGCATTCCATATTTTGTGCAGTTATAGGTTTTTACCAGAATTTCTGGTAGCACCTGTTTTAACTAAATTCTGACACCTATCAGAAAATGTTTCTGAGCTAGTTAAGGATAGATAAGATCCCATAACCAAAGGGATAATACAAGTGATGGTGAGAGGTGGTTATGAAGTTGTTGTAGGTCTTATTAAATGAAGCTACATGGCTATTAAAGACCCCAGACACAAGGATATAAATGAGCAGAAGAAGGGGCAACATGAGAACACACTCAACATTCCAACCCATATTTCTTCTTTTCTTTCTTCTCCATCTCTCATTTCTATTAGATTTCAATGGGATAAGGATTTTATGTGTTTTGACACTTATGTAATGTTAGAATTAATGTTTCCTTAGTTTTAGAAGAGATGGAGTGGGTGCCTATATTAATATATATATCACTTGTAAATACCATTTCCAGGTTGGATGTTGGTCTACCTGAAGAAAAAATTAAAAAAATAAAAAAAAAATTTCTTCATGCTCAAGGATTTTTGTGACTCAGGTAACATCTAATGTGTGGTGTGTATATTTTATTTGTTAATTTATTCTAAAATATGAATTGCAACAACTATTAAGGTGTGAGTGATAAGCTTAAACTATCTACTTTTAGTTTTCTGCAAATTATATGTGTATTAGAAAACATGTTAGTGAATATTTCATAAAGGATTTGTGGAATACCTTATACATGCAATCTATTTCATGAATGTTGTTTTCTTTGCAAAAACATAGTTTGTGTAAAGAGCCATCATCGTAGCTGTGTTACTGATTTAGGATAGGAATATTTCCTGAAATAGGTACTGGATATCCATATTCTCCATTTGTACTATCTTCTCCCTATACTGCCAATTTAAACACACAATTTATACTTTCCTCAAATTTCCAAATGCATGTAAGTTTTAAAGAAAAAAATAAATCATTTCGAAATATTTGAGAAAGCCATCCCACCACTCAAACAACCCCTTTAAAATTTGAAATGTATTATTATGTGTAAGGCTTACTTTTTATGTATTCAAGGAGTGTCTCCTTGTGCTAACGTATTTGGCATCGTTTTAGGTGAGGTGAATTGGAGTTTATCCCTGGGTGAATGACAAATTTTTAAGTCTGGTTCTGAGGTGTAGACTTCCAATTGTCTTCTTAGACTACTTTAGACCTGATGACTCCATTGTTGAAGTTCTGGCTCCTAGAAGGACTAGAACCAGGTCTAACCCATATTCCCCTTTGAGTCTCACGGCTCAATTATACATAAATAAAACAAATTATTCTCTCATTTAACATATTTACAATTTCGCCGGATGCGGCTGCAGAAAGGAGTTAATGAGCCTTGGGCTCGCGCGCAGCCTCCAACGCTGCACACACGCCGTGCCCACATGGCCCATGGCACTACACTTGATGGCGTTATTAATACGCCTCGATCTGAACAGAGATGTAGTTATTGCACCATCGCTCCTGGGTATATGGTGTTGGTTTTGTGGAACGTTTGCAATATGGAGGGAGTGCAGAAACGATGAGGGCCATGGCGGACCTCTGAACCCTCTTGACACTGTTTGCTCGCCCGGATGTGCCAATTCCAGCTGCAAGACGCAGACTGGACGCCGCTGCAGCATTTTCGCCTGTCTGGAGACCATCCCGGGCGTTCATTTCTCCAACAGCCCCTTCTGCGGTGCTTCGGCCTCAATTGGAGCTACAGCAGTGCTCACTGCAGGTAATTCGGCTCCCTCTGGTCTCAATTTGCATTCCTCGGACAATTTCTCCATTAGCAATTGTATCTCTGGTTATATTGCTTCTTCGTCTGGTTGGCATAACCCTGGAAGCCTCCTCACCATTCCTCAAGCTCTGCATCCTCTCCTTGGTAGTCCTCGCCCGCGCCACCTTTCATTAGCTATGCCACGCCTCAGGCAGCGCATGCGCTGCAGAAGGGGCATGAGTCGAGGTCTGGCTCACGAAAATCCTCCTTCCCCGCTATCTGAACTCAGCTCGTCCTCTGAGGATGACGCTCACACGCCCCCGCCTGCCTCTCGCGGTGGTGGAGGCAGAGGCAGAGGCAGAGGACGACGTGCTGTGAATTATGTTCATGCAGGCAGAAGTCGAGGTCGTGTTCGTGCTAGGAGTTTTGGTGATTTCCCATGTCAGCCCCTCCCGCCTCTGAGCCTCTTGGTCTTGGCCGTCCTCCTGAAGCTCTTGCTCATTCCAGTCAGCCTCCCTCCGACTTCTCTGCCCCTCCCGGTCAGCCCATTCCACGGGAAAGTCGCTTTCGGGGCGCCACTATCAGACAAACCACTCAGAATGCTGAGCTCCGATTCCACTGCACCTCCTTCGACTCCATCATCACCGCCTTCATCTCTGTTTCTCTCCGTGAGGAAATCCCGCCTTGCTCCGCCCCCTCCCCCCCCATTGACCATCGCCCCTCTCCCCCACCTCTCACGGAGCTGCGTTCTGGAGCTGACAACAAAGATTTGCAGACTGACATCCATGCAGGAAAGGAGGACAGTAGCGAGGAGAATGAATATGCATGCAGGATTGAAGAGGAACCAATGTCTACCGAGCACGAGGGCTAAATCCCCTGGTTCATTCACTTCTGGTTTTTTTGAGTTTTGCTGTTTCAATTGCTCCACTGATGAGCAGTATGATGTTTCTAGCTTTTACATTGCTGTTTACATTTTATGTATAATCCTCTGGCCGGTTTCCCTTCTAAGGGCGGCCCAGCACATTCTGCTTAATGGGTTGGTTTCCCACTCTGGGCGACCCAAAACAATCAAGAACAGTGATGATAATCAGTCCTAGCTTGCTGGCTCACACAGCAGCAGCGAGGGTAGTTTTGTAACAGTGCTTTTATAAATTAATAGATTAGTCTTATTTAGAAAAAAAAAAAAAACATATTTACAATTTAACCTCTTACTTGCCAAAACAATTAAATGATAAAATTATAATAACATGTCTTCAAATTATGCATTACATATGTTTAATTATTTTGATTTTATATATTCTTTATTAAAAACTTAAGGGTTAAATTTGACGACCATTTACCCATTTTTCCACTTTTAATACAATTTATTCTGAAACAAACACGTGAAGGTCAACTTGCAAATAATTTTTTTAAATGTCAAAATGATGGGCATATATATATATGAAAATGTAATATTTGTACTTTAAAAAATAATACAATATTATTTAGTATAATAATTTTTATTTTTTTAATAATTTTTTTTTATTTTTGGAAAATGAAATTAAAAATAGCTTTATGTGAAAAAAAAATTATTTTCTCAATGTAAAATTAAATTAATAAAAAAAAAAACGTTAAAGTAAAAATAACTTCATGGTATTGACCCATGGTATATGACAACCCATTGTATTCACGTGGAGTATAGCATATTTAAAGGGGGAATTAAAACATCTTATATACATCTTAACTCTAAATCTACGGAAAATCTCCTTTCACTCTAAAGACGTTTGTATCTCAAGAAATTTGATCTCTCTAGGCTCTTGATAGCTCTAGATCACTAGATTTCCTCAAATGGAGACTTGGCTTAAACTTAGTAAGTTCTAGTAGATTTTAATATATTTGAATAATTTATATAGGAAAATTCTGATAACTATAGCCTAGACATTTTTTTAACAAAATCTTCTTGTAATTTGCTCAGAATGTTCGATTTTCATGGAATATGTTTCCTCCTCTATGGAATTTTCTCAGAATGTTCGATTTTCATGAAATATGTTCCCTCCTCCATGGAATTTGTGCAAGATGAGGCTCCTCCTTTAACTGAGCCTCATGAGTAGCAGACTCTTCTCTGGGAAATTTATTTAATGAAGCATTGGAAATTTATTTTTAGCAATGGCACATTATTTTTCAAGCTAATCTATTCAAATTTTAAGTGCATTCAGTTCAATATTTGCAGGTATACATTATGTTTTTTTTCTTTTAACTTAGATAAAACTGGTAAAAGGAAATACTAAAAGTGATATGAAGGGTTGTTTAAAAATGAGATCTTCGTAAAAAAATTCTATGATAGGTAGGAGGACCCATCAAATTTAACATGTGATGATGGTTATGAATATCCTGTTAATTAAAATGTAATGTGAATAAAACTAAAAGAAACTATTAAATTTCTATTGACTATTGTATGTCTTCAAATTATGAAATACATATACATTAATACAATAAGTTAAATTAAATAATTGGTAATATTTAATAAACATTGATTCATAATAACCATTAAAACACATAACTTATGATAAGCTAATATTATACACAAAAAAAATAAAAAATTATAATTTTATTTTATATTATTATTATTTGTAAAAGTATTAATATATATATTGGAAAATAAAGCATATCAGAAAAATTTTAATCATAAAAATTCAATCATACTTTGGAAAAATATTTGAAAAGAACAAAAAAAAAATTATTTAACTTTTATACAATTGATTATACCTCTTGCAAATAGGTGCTCAAATACCAATCTTATATTTGACAAA